>JAHUZM010000394.1:0-41166 GCA_019925275.1 Mytilus edulis
ACGGGTGCAACATGTGGAGCAGGATCTGCTTATCCTTCCAGAGCACCTGAGATCACCCCCAGTTTTTGGTGGGGTTCGTGTTGCTTAATCTTTAGTTTTCTATGTTGTGTCATGTGTACTATTGTTTGTCTGTTTGTCTTTTCATTCTTTAGCCATCGCGTTGTCTGTTTATTCTCGATTTATCAGTTTGACTGTCCCTTTGGTATTTTTCTTCCCTCTATTAAAGTTAGAATTTAGCCTTGACACTAATGCAGAACCCATAGGTTTTTTTGTAGTATTCATTTAAATTATCATAAATTATCTCTTTAAATCTAAAAAATGGCAATTAACAACCGATTAGAAAATAGTGGGCTTTCGAGACCAAAAATTCTATATAACATTTATACTGAAAATAATTTAAAAAAAATGATAGCTATGAAAAATATAAAAACCACGCAATTGATGGTAACTTAATGGTTTCAAACAATGAATACCATCAATAAAAACACTTAAAAAATGATTTGATCTATTCAAATCTGAATACATTAAGTGAATGATATAGAGTTGTATCCCTTTATTTCAGTAAGAGTTGTCTCGCTTACATCAAACAACTTCTGCCGAATGGATGTGGTTAAAGTAAATGACTGGAATTTTTTACTCTTCTGAAAAACTATCAACATAGGCGTCTTGGAAGATTGTATATCTCGAAATGCATGTAGGTGTGAATATTTTACTGAAACTACTAGAGCAACAGTTTCTGTTTCAGTGACATTTCAATGTTCGAGCATTGACTTACACACATTTTCTTGACTCAATTTGATGTTGTAACAAATTATTGAAAATGTTTAATATAAAAGATTGTTAATTACTGAGGTAACGTTTTCGTATTTCTTTTATCCTAATGCTTGTTGGTTTGCTTATTGGTTTGCTTGTTATGTATAATGCAGAGGATAATGTATTTGAGACAAAGCCCAGCCTATCTTTTGATTCCAGATGATATCAATATGAATTACAATGGCAAACATAGCTCTAATCTCTTTTCACGTTTTCTGCAAACGACAATCCTAAACAACATTATTATGTTATCGGCTTTTGTAGTGTATGTTTGAAGATATCAATGATGGACGTTTATAAATAAAGGCAACAGTAGTATACCGCTGTTCAAAACTCATAAATCTATGGACAAAAAAAAATCGGGGTTACAAACTAAAACAGAGGGAAACGCATTAAATATTAGAGGGGAACAACGACACAACATTAAAATGTAACACACACAGCAACGGACTAAGCATTATATAAAATCCGATGAGAATAACCAATATAACATCAAAACCAAATACATGAATTTGGGATAGAAAAGTACCGTGACACGTCTTATAGTACACTCAAATATAGGAGAAAACAAGCGACACAACGGAAACACAACGTAAAAATGTTACACACAAAGAAACGAACTATGATATAACAATGGCAATTTTCCTGACTTGGTACAGGACATTTTTAAAGAAAAAAATGGTGGATTGAACCTGGTTTTGTGGCATGCCAAATCTCGCACTTTGATGGCATTGTTAAATATAACATCAAAATGACAACCTTATAATACAGGACCACAATACAAACAAATAGGAGATCGTATTAGAAACACACGAACAACATATAACAAAAGGCATCAGGTTTAAAATTCATTACGTCAAAAACGCGCCTCGTCCAAACAAGAATTACCAGTGACGCCCAGATATAAAAGTTCGAAAGTCAAAAAAAGGGTAGGGTACAAAGTTGTACAGCTCTGAGGATCAAAAGTTGAAAAAGGTTGTGCCAAATACGGCTAGGGTTTTCTGCTTGTGATAAGAACATCCTTATTATATAGAACAATTTATGTTATTGCAAACAGTAAATTTAATCAAATGAATATTAAAGATTTACATCATAAAACTGACGTCTTAAAATAAATACATAATACATTGAAGACCAACACAGAAAATAGACACGCCCGACTTTATTTACTGGTCGTAGTAATGCCTGAACCATGCCTGAACGCAAAAAGTTATAACCATGACGTCACATACGAACAAAATGGTGAAAAGGCACAATATTACGTCATGCAGACATTTAAATTTCTGAGACAGAACAAATATGACGTCATATTTGAAAAAATCATGTCTAAAACATAAGATAGAAATAGGATTGATATAAGATTATAATATAACTAAATACTGATATTACATTTAAACACAATGCACATTGCAATACTAATTAATAGCAATTAACTATATTATATATATGTCCAGTTTGTTTTGAATCTAACTTCAAACATAAAAATACAGATTACGTTGAACAAAATCAAAACTAATAAATGAAGGCGGTGAATAATTTTCTTTACAATAAAACATGTATTGATATATTATCAAAAGCAAAATAAGGGTTTTTTTTTTCTTTTCCCTCGCATTTAAACGACCTTAATGTTTTGTACTACAGCTAATATCTAGATACAGTCTAGCGATCTGCGGTAAACAACCTTTACATACACTTCTTAATGATAAAGATATTTAAGGAATGACTGTAATATTTTTTCTGTCTATGAAGAAATAACATAAACAATTT
The DNA here is from genome assembly GCA_019925275.1 of Mytilus edulis. NCBI lineage: Eukaryota > Metazoa > Mollusca > Bivalvia > Mytilida > Mytilidae > Mytilus > Mytilus edulis. Next base: position 2,581 of record JAHUZM010000394.1, read on the forward strand.
GGTGCACACTGAATAACGCGCGTAGCGGGTTATTTAACAGTGTGCACCACATTTTTTATGTTATTTCGAATAGACAGAACAAATATTACAGTCATTTCTTATAATTTAATTCTAAATTCCATTTTAAACCGTAGAAAACAATAAAAAACGTTGGTGACGTCACGGTCACATGACTAAATTATGTCTATGGGCCCATAAACAAAATAACGTCAGCCAATCAGAAGACGCGTTACATCCAAAATTAAATAATACAGGAATAACATTGGCAACCTTATATTGGTTCGCTATGAGTTCTCCTTATGTATTTACTGGTCCAAGGACACAGTTATCGTCCTTTGGTTTTCGTTGTCTACGAATATAGTCCCTAGTGTAAACAGTGTATAACTTGCATGTCTTATTTGATACACTTTCCCAATTTATTTCTTGATATTAAATGCATGAAATATCAAGTAGGGGGATGTAATTACATGTAAAAAAAAATTGGGTGCTGAATCTTTATGTTAAGAAGTAAATTGGTCCAGTTCTAAAAGGTCAAATTTTAGCACGTCTGAAGCTGTCAAACTGAATTTTACACCCCCTTAACACAGAATTGTCAATATTTTGAGTTAGAGCTGGTAGAAGTTTCTATAATTTTGATATTATTTGTCTCACTGGTAGTACACTACACTGTAAAAATCTTTTTGAGAAAGAGCAGGTGCGATTTTTTTAATTTGAATTTATTGTCTAAAAGAAATGCACTACGAAATAACTGTGTTCTCGGGCCTACTGGTCGTAGTAAATGTACTCACTTTTTGTAGCTGTCAGTGTTACATCACCTATATATTGACAGCAACATTCGATGCAGAAAGATTTGTTGGATCTTTTACAAATTGTTTGCTGTCATTGGGATTATAAAGATTGATATTGACACTCTGAAATATTATAAAGGAGGGGTAAGATACTTACCACAAAACGAATATGACAATGGAGGAACGAAATCGGCATGTGGTCATAAACACTAGCTTGCAGTCATCCGTCATTAAATATCATACATAGGTACGAAATGTTAGCCATAATAAGTATTTATCAAAGTGATAATATGTTTGATCTTCCTCACTGCTGAGCAGTATCAATAACATGCTTGTTATTTCAAAAAAAAATATACAAACTAAATTTTTATTATATGATATATAAAAGAGAGGTGGCGAAACTTATAAGTCGAAAACTACATAATTTGGTTACACACGTCGATTTTCTCAAATGGTACGATGTATTCAAGTTTTTTATTTGGTTATATATTTACCTTTATGATGTTGACATTTTAAACCCCATTTCATATGGACTATTTATAGGTTATTTTTATTTTTTCTGGTTTCGCATTCTTCGCAAATTTAAGGATTTTGTTTTCTAATCTTTTACATAAATTTCTATTGAGTAAAGAAATGCACGATAAAATTTGACAATAAACAATGTTGCTAAATTCTGACAAAACATTTTGCGTTCGTTTACGTTGTAAAGTCTCCGCACTTAGATAAAATCAAACCGTTGTGTTAAAAATGTTGAAATCATCATTCAGTCGTTTGATAATTAACAGTCTCCGTCCGATACTTAAATTCTTTACATTATTAAACGTCAATAGTATTAGAGACCAGCCCTGTTGTTTACCTGCATGATACTGTTGATTCATTATTTTCGTTGAATTCCAATTTTCGTGGATTTCGTTGGTTCAGCTGAACCACGAATTTCAGTGTACAACGAAATACAAATTTTATATGAAAATGTAAGCAGACTTTGGAAAAACCACGAAATCAAATATCCACGAGTATGAAAATGTTCCTCAATCCAGGAAAATTGGTAACCACGAAAACAAATGAATCCATAGTAGGTAATATTATGTATACTCGAATTCCATGTCCGATATATATGGTTATTATTTAAATGTATTGTAAAAGTATTAACGTGTTTTGTAGGATTCAAAGTTTCTAAATAAACCTAGAATCTTGATATGCTGTCTCTATTTATAGTAAATACTTCACTAAATCATAAGGAAATTAATGCTTCAATGATGTCGTGATGTTCTTAAATACGACAAATATATTTATCAAACCACAAAAGTTAAAGGAAATTAACCGTCACCTCTGGACATCTCGGTTAGATGATTCGAAAGATTAAACTGGACAACATTAATATAGTATATTACAATTGTATCATCAAAGCAATCTTATTTAATCATTTGTTAATTCATAAACTTTTTTCAATGCATTCAGATGTCAATAAAAAAAAGTGCTTCTGTACCCATGCCACATCGTATGCGATCAAAAAACTAGATTTTATATATATACAAGACGATGTGGTATGAGTGTCAATGAGACAACTCTTCATTCAATTCACAATGTATAAAGATTTAAAAATTATAGGTCAAAGTACGGGCTTCAAACGAGAACATCAATTTATAAATGTCCCATAAATGACTAGAATAAAATACATGGAAAAAAATGAGAAACGAAAAATACACATGGACATGCGAACAAACGACAAACACTTAACTACAGGCTCCTGTCTTTAACATTTGCATAGAAATGCATGTATTATTAAAGTTAAAGTGCACATATACACTTAGTTAGTAAACCAAATAGAAAATGAATAACAGTTTATACTTATCTATTTAAAACAAATTTCACATATTTCGCAAAATACGCTAAACAACCTCTAGCAACCCTATCAACAAGACATTGTAACAAGTTGAAAAGCTAATCTGATCATTTGAGGGTTTTACGGGTGTACGAAGTTAGCAATCAACAAACTGCTGAGAAAAACACTTGCAACATGCCTTTATCTGCCATTTAAGTGCTTAAAAATAAAATAAACCTTGTATTATCACTCTCTTAAAAAAAATATTGGCGCTTATATCATGTACATGTAGATTGAAACAACATAATCTATTCCTCCAAAGACCAAATTAAAAAACATCAGCAAATTTTTAGAGGTACCAAAAGGGTAAAGTTTTGTCCACGACTGGCACTCGTCTTGTGGCCCATGTCGAGTAAAATTATCGATAATAAGACGAGGTGATATAACAATTCGGAAAAAGTGCATTTGGATATAAACGCATCTTGTGTAAATGTTGTAGGTAGCTGTACACTAATTTTGAAATGTGGTCTTGGAAGAACCCAGTATATCAATGGTGTTTGTAAGGGCACATGCACTAATTATAATAAAGTAACACATAGAGCAAGTGGAGATCATATTCTTCATATTTGATTGAAAGTCCAAATAAATATACAAAGATCCATATAAAGAGAAGAAAAGTACAACTGGTGGTCACTATAGAGTTTTAAATATGAGTAAAACCCTATAACTAAGCTACAAAATGCCAAAATATAGATATCGACATGTTGAACGGCACAAAGTGTTCAAAATTATATAGGAATACAGATTAAGTAATGTTTTAATTTATTAATTATTTCAGGTTTCTTATATCATGTATATAGTAGTTTCAGATGTTGGATGTTTAATGAGTTTTCAATACTTCGTTCGTCTTTCAAGCAATTTCCATAAGGGAATTCATAAACGAAAGCGACATGATTTGGAATGTGTCTGCTGGAACAACATATTTCATAAGGATGTAGAACAGTATCAGCAGCATATAGGTCTTTGAAAGATAAATTTATCACTAGAGTTTATAAGTCCCTTGATTAAAATTATAATCTATTTCCAAACCTTACAGCCTGAATAATTTCAGACGGAGTATCAATGTCTTTTTTTCACAGCTTGTCTTTTCCTTGCACAATCGTTTACTGAATTTATGAAAGTTTTGAAACTGTGCACCCAGTTGATGCATTTATGCTCACGATATGTCCACCATAGTTCTGTACATTTATGATGTATGCTAAATTATATTGATGGTTTCTAGTTATTTATTCGAAAACTTAAATATTTCAATTTTTTCTACATTTTATCTTAATATATTAGATTATATATAAACCAAGTGATGCTTCATGATATGACAAGGCTGTCTAATTTTTAGTATTTTGTTCTTCTAATTTTTCTGCTGATCACTTATTACTAATTTCCTTTATTCATAGAAAAAATAGTTGACCAAATGTTAGCACGGTACATGATCAGAAGGGTGTGTAACACATAGACAGGAAAAGTGTATTGCTTAAAAAACAACAAATCGTAAGTTGATAGATAATGGTCAGCTAAAAGTCTTTGATCACAAAGAGGTGAAATTAAAATACACAATACATTTACGTCATCTGTTATAAGGTAAATTTTATCCTAAACATTTTATTTCCCTGTACATGTCAAACTTTGACAAATGATTCGCTACAACGGATGTTTACCGTAGGTATATATAGTAACTGAGAATAAATTGTAAAACATTATATGATTACAAAAGAAACAATAAGGTAAGATTGAAAATGTATACAAATATGAAATTTATGAGAAAAAATTATAGTGAGTATAATAAAAAAAAAAAAATTAAATAAAATCGTAGAAATAATAAGAAATAATGTATAAATTTAAAATGACACAATATTAAACTTCATGTCTATAAGCAACTGTTTTATAAATTTAATATCAGAAGATAATAAGAATGATATTTTTTTTTTTTTTTTTGTTTTTTTTTTAGAATAATACATACTTTATTGAAAGCTTTCACATTTGTTAGTTTGATACCGAAAGTATCGGTACCTTATCCCGACCTCGTTAAACAATAGATTGTATACTTATATAGAAAACTTGTTAGTAATTGTTAGTTTGTTAGTATTCAAAATTATAAAATATATACAATATATTATTGTATAGCAATATAATATTTCCCACAGAACGTAACCAAAAGTTAGCGTGCAATAAATTCTAATATTGCACTAGTGCAATAAATTTTCAAAATTCATGACGTCATCAACGTTTAAATCTTAGTTTAAACCAATTTTTACTGTCAAATATTATATTGCTATACAATAAAAGGGTTATTGCATGAATATTGGGGAATATTGTCCCTCGTAGAACATATATTGCACTCGCAAGCTCGTGCAATATAGAATTCTACTCTGGACAATATTCCCCAATATTCATGCAATAACCCTATATTATTAGGTATCCATTATTTCCATATTGTTCAATAAAAAAAAATTATTTAAGAGAATAAGAGAGAATAGAAGAGAAAATGATAAATAAATAAATAAAAACAAAAAAAAATGCAAAATAAAAAGAAAAAAAAAGAAAAAGAAAAACTATAAAAAAAAAAAGAAAAAAATTTCTTGAAATTTGAAATTTGGCAGCAGCATTCTTTTTCTTAAGATACAAGATTAAATAAAATTGGCAACGTTGGTTTTTCATTGTAAATAATTCATACAAACACAAAATAATAAATGATAATATTGGTTAAATAAATGATTGGGGTGGAAGATACAAAATGGATAATCAAGGGTTAATTAATAAATGAAAAACGAACGGACAAGTAAAAGCATTAGTTATTGTGATTAACATTTAAGATTAATTGATATATGCTTTATGAACAAGTGATACATATCATACAAAATGCAAAGGAACTGACTTTGTTTTACAACAAATATCAGTGAAGTCGTCCATTTTTATACATTTACTTATATAGATACTGTCTATAGATAGTCACATTTTACAAAAACACTGAAGTCTTTTTTCTATCATTTGGTTCAGATGGCTTAAGCTGGATTACGTACATTTGTTTTTTATAACTCTCTGCTGATTTGATTCGATTCCACTTGGGGATCATGAAGATGAAATTCTCTCCTGGCGTTCTAAACAAAAGTATCTTTGGAGATTTTTAAAATTGTTTTTGCATTTTTTTTTCAGAATACAAACATGACCAGACTACATGTAATAATTTTGATTGGAGCTATAGCATTCTCTTCAGGTACGTGAATAATAACTTATTTTGTAGTTAATTTTCCAATAACTCACCAGTAAATGGTAAACGCTTTTTTCAAAATTATTTCTTATTTTTCGCTTACATAACATAAATGATAACCTACACAAATCTTAGTAGTTTACTAGACTTTATGTTGAATTGAATTTGGTAAATTTTTCGATTTTCCTGAAAGTTTATATACAATTACCGAAAAGAATGTTTTTCCTTTCATTAAAATATGTGTTTTTTTTCTTACAGGGTCTTACTTGAGGAAAAGAAATAGAGAATGTGGCAGTGAATGTATCAGGGATGAACATTGTGACCTGGGTTCCGTGTGTGAACGAACAACTGATAGATGCAGAAGACATATATGCGTAAAAGAGATTCTAGAAGTACCACAAGTTATCGTAGACACACAACCTATTCGAGGAGATGTATATGAAGAACGTGACCAAAAACTAGCAGTATCTCCATTAGACTTACCTATTCCAATGTCACCTCTAGACCGTTCGGATATTGGTAAGAATGGTAAAAAGCCTTGGTTAATTGATCCAAACATTAGCACATCAACCAAAACCGTAAAGCCTCAAATAGGATCTGAGAATACTATGAGAGGTTCAATGGATGATGATTTACTTCAAATCTGTATAAACAATTGTTTGATGCGATCTACCTGTCTACAAGGAACGGACTGTAGATTTCCCTGCGAGACATCATGCCTTAACGAACTGTCAAATGTAAACTTAACTCCTTCATTATCAAAAAGTTCAATTGTTCCACTTGAACTGGGACCAAACGGCCAAATCCTCCAAGCAAGTACAAAAACTAAGATTCTTGGTAATCAGAATACAGAATTTTTATCGGTTAATCAACAAGATGAGATAAACCACATGGGACAAAACGAAATGGTATCTTCAATCAAACCAATAGGTTCATACATTTCGAGCGATTCACTTGGGTCTCAAAAAGAAATCAACGATTATGCATTAACAGATTCACCAGGAAACAAAAACGTAGTGGCCCCTGTTCAATCCATTGATAAATATGTTCCAAATGATTCAACAGGACCAAAAGAAGGAGTCCCTTTCGTCAAGACCATTGACAATTATGTTTCGAATGATTTACAAGATCACAAAGTAGTAATGAACAGATTTACAAACGTAATAACATCGGATGGACTAGGCGAAGGCTTTGTAGACAAACATGGCAATGTGCAACAAATTGATCCAATATCTTTAGGAAAACAAACAAATACTTATGATCCAAAAGATTCTACTGGTAAGAAGGAAATCCTACAATCCAATCCTATAATAAAAAGTGACCACAGTATACTTATTGATCCAAACTTTGGTACAATTACAAAATTCGAAACGTCTAACGGAGGGTTTGTAAATGAAATGGATAAACATCACTCAGGTTCAAATAATGCCGATCTACTTAATATCTGTATTGACAATTGTGTGGTAACTTCTCGATGCGTAGAAAATAATTGTCGTCCAGGTTGTAAGAAATTATGCCTTAACGAATTACCACTCATCAATACTAGACCTTCCCTTCCTGAAGTTCAAGAGGTTTTTCGTCAACATGATCAAATGAATCAAAATATGCATGTTGGAACAGGAAGGGAAGTCGTTGGTGAATTTACAACAGATATGGTATCCATAAATAAAGACACGGGTAGAGAAATTGTACACCAAGGGAACCCAGTCGATACATACGTTCAACAAGATTTACCGGTACACAAATTATTAGGTGGTGGACGTGGTGAAGATCTTGTACACAAAAGCCAATTACAAAAAGTTGAACATTTTTCACGGGACAGCTAACGGACGACTTCATTCCACAAGATGTAAATGCTGATGTTATGTTTGATACGTTGGCAACCTCTAAGAATGTTGGTTTACTTCAAATTTGTATTGACAATTGTTTAGCGCGGAGATTATGTTCACAGGGAACTGACTGTAGCCTTCGTTGTAAGAACATATGTATTTACGAGCTCCCAAATACTGAATTTAATCCATCGCTACCAAAAGGCTCCGTAGTTCCATTTGTAGATGGACAAAACGCCGAAATCATTCATGCAGAAGGAAAGAAAGTCTTAACATCAAATTCTGGAATACATGGAGGCCAAGCTATACATATCGATCCCAATTCTGGTACTCTTACAAGCATGTTTAAATCATCAGTTGACCAATCATCTCCAGTGAATTTTGTCGATGCATACGTTCCAAACAATTTACAGGGACACAAAGAAGTAGTTGCACCTGTTAAAACGACCGATACATATGTTCAAGAAAATTTGAAAGAGCAAAATGGGGTAAAGCCTATTCTTGAACCATTCGAATCAGTAAATCAACACGAATTACCAGAACATACAGAAGTAGTGAACAGACTTAAACAAGTTATAACATCTAACGGACAACGTGTAGGTCTTGTACACAACCGACACATACAACAACACGACAATTTTTCACCGGTAGAAAAAATTGACAATTACGTTCCTACTGATGTATCTGGACAAGAAATCTTAACATCTAATCCTGTTCTACACAACCAACAAAAAATACTAATCGATCCAAATTCTGGTGCAATTGCTACAACCCTGCATAATTCCGTTGGAAAATCTTATGGAAACCAACAAGTACAACAACATATTATTACTAATGATCAAATCGTGCTCGATCAGAATACCGGTACAGTTAATCAGCTAGTGGAACATGTGGAAGGAGATCGCCTCGTTACAAATCATCAGGTGAATCAATTTGACCAAAAATCACCGGTAGAACCAATTGACATGTATATACCAAACAATGCACAAAAGATTCCATCTGTTGGCAAATTGCAGAAGCCAATTCTTCCATTGATTTCTAATGGACCTTTTGGTAATAATCGAAATGGACATAAGATTCCAAATATTGGAAAAAAGTTGCAAAAACCCATTCTTCCATTGTTCTCTAAAGGCAATAATAAAAGCAAATGTAATCGTGATTGTCCCAGAGGACGAGTTTGTGCAACACGCCGTGGTAGAAGTGTTTGTATAAGAAAGAAACTCGGAAATAATTATAGAAAGATGTAAAGTTTTAGTTACATTCCTTGAAATCCTTTATTTATTAGCGTGCAATTTTTTTTCTTTCAAACTACTGTGATAGTTTATTATTCTGATATTTTTTTTAAATTTTGTAATAAAATGAATAACAATTCAAAAATGTATTTTTTTTTCTTATACTCAATGCTCTCTAGTTGAATGTGTCTTTGGTGTCTACGTTTTTTATGCGAAAGGATAAACGTAAAAAACTTATGCACACAATAAATGCATTACATCCACACATACACATGTAAATACATAACGAAAATAAACACGTACATGAAATTATAGTGTAAATAGTTATCAAAGGTACCAGGATTATAATTTAGTACGCCAGACGCGCGTTTCATCTACATAAGACTCATCAGTGACGCTCATATCAAAATATTTATAAAGCCAAACAAGTACAAAGTTGAAGAGCATTGAGGATCCAAATTTCCAAAAAGTTGTGCCAAATACGGCTAAGGTAATTTATGCCTGGGATAAGAAAATCCTTAGTTTTTCGAAAAATTCAAAATTTGGTAAACAGGAAATTTATAAAATTGACCACATTATTGATATTCATGTCAACACCGGAGTGCTGACTACTGGGCTGGTGATACCCTCGGGGACGAAACGTTCACCAGCAGTGGCATCGACCCAGTGGTGTAAATAGTTATCAAAGGTACCAGGATTATAATTTAGTACGCCAGACGCGCGTTTCATCTACATAAGACTCATAAGTGACGCTCATATCAAAATATTTATAAAGCCAAACAAGTACAAAGTTGAAGAGCATTGAAGATCCAAATTTCCAAAAAGTTGTGCCGAATACGGCTAAGGTAATCTATGCCTGGGATAAGAAAATCCTTAGTTTTTCGAAAAATTCAAAATTTGGTAAACAGGTAAAACATACCGTAGTAAACATCAAGAAATTATAAATTCAAATTGAATTCTTGATACAAAGAAGAAACAGCAACATCATTTCTCCCCAGAAAACAAGAACAGAACAATTACCTCCCCCGAAATCTACATAAAACTAAGATATGTTGTCTTTTATCAGATACCCTACAAACAGTTGAATACACACACTTAATATTCTTGCACAATAAAATCAGAAGACAACGAAAAAAATAACAGGAAAAGCTTACCATAACAGGAAAAACTAAAGCAAAACGTTCAAAAAAATTAAATAAAGTAAACTAAGCCAACAAACAGCAAGTGCGTGTCTTCAAATTTTTAAAGGTCGTAAAAGGGGATCCAACTTTCATCTGTGCTACATTGGGCTGTGAATAACATATTAAAATTCGTCATATTCATTGACAGTTACACCTGTCCAAAGTCAAAAACCTGTCGTTTGTTGATGTGGTTCCTTAGTGTTTTTAATTTCACGTTTTTTTATATAAAGATTAGACCGTTGGTTTTCTTGTTTGAATTGTTTTAGACTAGCCACTTTTGGTGCCCTTATAGCTTGCTGTTAGGTGTTAGACAAGGCTCCTTGTCGTACCTTGACTTTTAAAGTTTTCTTTTACAAATTGTGACTTGGATGGAGATTTGTCTCAGTGGCACTCATACCACATCTTCTTATATTTGTCCTTTAGGAATAGGTGTTGATGGAAATCTTTGACTTATAAATGCTTTGCAAGCATAGACACACCTGGTTGAATAAAGAGGTAAAAATGGTCTCAAAACTACAAGAATTTGACACAAAAAAAAACACTCTTAAACTGACAATCACAATATTTTAATTTTTCGATTGAGAATTTAATTCTTAGTATCTGGCGTGTTTTCCAAAACAAAGTTTCTAATGGAAAATACATTGCTTCTCTTTTCACTTATTCTATAATACGTATGAAGAAGTCTTCACAATTTGACTGTCGAAGAAAATGAAAACAACGATTGCCCCAGATTTCAAGTCGTTTCATGTTGCTCAGTATTTAGTTTTCTTTGTAGTGATTTCAAGAAATAAGTTATCATAATGCTGTTTGGTTTTTTTCTTGTAGTTTTGTTTTTTTTCATCGATCATTTTACAACAATGAGTAAAACCCATACAGTACATCAAGTTATAAAAAGCCCCGAAATAACAAATAAACAAAATGGGCTTTCGTTTGAATAATATTTCCTAATGTACCTTTTATGATATATAGATATGAAGATTTTATATACTGTTTAATAAAGAAAAAATGTGTCGTGTTAAGTTAACTATTTTTTTAATCGGTTTGTTTAGCCATGTTAGCTAAGAAATAAGATTTTATTATTTTTTTTATTATTTTGAATGCCTAATTATTACTGTTAACATCATCGAACTATATTGTTTAAGTCATAAAAGAAACATTCAAACTTAAAACTTGTTTTCTATCATTGTTGATTTATGTAATCTATAATATGTCATATAAGTCAAAATAAAAGGTAGAAATTAGCGAACACGTAAGCGACAACCTTGTCATATGGAGTTTTACGTTGTCAAGAAGTTATAAAGTTTTTTCTTCGGAAATTATATTTTAAAAAAATAAAAGAGAGACAATAACTCATCAATCTTTCGTTTCTAGTGTAAGAAAAAAGTTCTGACGTTTGACGTAGTCCCGCCCTCTTTTATGTGCATTGGCGGGTCTACATGGATATTTTAAAATTGACAACTCTTGATTGTTTCTTATTGTAGAATCGTGTTGGATTAGGCACCAGTTCAACAATTTGAACATATATTATAAATGTTTAAGTATCATTTAGACTTTGAAAAACAATTTAAATAGGTGTAGTAGATGTTGCCAATCAAAACTATTTCACAGACGTATAAATACATCATGTAAACAGAGACATAATAATAAACAACATTTTTTCTACTAAACAATTATTTATTGGTCATCCATAAAATAACAGTAACAAACCAATATATTCATCTATAAAACCGACTCTTTTTGAAGATTTAACATGTATACTATCATAATGATTGATAAACAATATACGTCAAATGCCCGGATGAACAGTGAAAACAGATATGTTAGACTTGTTATAGGTTACAAGGTTTTAAATAATATGGTTACGCAAAAGGTAAGAAAATTGTGCTTATTTTTATTTTATACTGCACGTTCTTAGCTAGAGAATGAATGCATTTGATAAATTAGTTATAAATTTTAGAAGGTTATGATGTCTGTAAAGAAAAATACATTCAGGAAAAATGTGAAGAACAGTTTGAATTTTATATGATTAAAAGAGAGAAAAAATACTTTGAAGAGAGGAACTTATTAAAAATGAAGTCAAAAAGATATTTCACAAAAAAAAAACTGATTAGAGAAGCAGCTGTAGAGGTTAATAGCCGACCGTGCGAGGGCTGTATAGCATGAATAACCCAATCACCATATAGAGGTTAAAAAATGAACAGAAAGGAAAATAAATTAAAAAAAAACATGCGAACATGCGAACATGCACACAAACAAAAAAACAATCGAAGGTATGCGCACAGCAAAGACAAAAATATGAAAATTGATACAATACTCCAATCAAAACCGGCAGTTATTTCTTGTGCTTTGCAAAACGGAGCATAAACTATATTCATTTACATCCTTTTGATGAAGTTGTTAAACCAATAACTACTGTGATGTCAAATTCGGAGGAACTTTAATTTTGTTATTAGACAGAATCTATTTGGAATTCTGTAAACTGCTTTCGAAACTGAAAACAAATTATTATGGTATGTAGGTAAATTGGTAGATTTACTTTGGACTTTGACATTTAATTAAAGATAGTAGAGTTGTTTGCTCTCTCATATACTTCACCAAATCACTATTTACTGCCGGTTGATAATGTGTGTACATTTTTGGTGAGTAAAGTTAAATATACATTATATTGAATGATTCTACTTTTTTCAAATCTTTGGAACAATGGAAGTTTTGTTCGCGATATATGGTTAACAGACCTTACCGCTGCGCTTACAGGACCGATACAAACAGTACGGGAATATACAATTACAAAAAGAGTCCCGAAAAGTAGTTGGTTACAGATTATATATATAAGTGTTATTAACTTACAAATGTAATTAAATTTTGAAAGATATTTTGAGACATGGGAACTGTATTACTGTTTTATAATTTTAGGTAAATATAAAACCTGACATACCATAGATTTTCGATAGAAAAACGGAGGTAGAATAACGTTGATATCAAGTATAGAACATGTCATCTTTCAAATCTTGGTAGCATTGAAGACGAATGTCAGTATCTTCTAGTATGTTCCTTCATTACGATAGAATACCTCGATAAATAGTTGTTGGCTCGTACGTGTAAATGCATTAAAGTTTAAAACACTGGTGAGCCAATTGAATAAGAAGTCGAGGCTAAACAGATTTGTAAGTTCATAAAGTATGTAGCTAAATGTATAGATCTTGTTTTGAAAGTACTGTTTTGTATATACATTTTTTGTAAATGTTTGTAAATATATAGAAATAAGAAAATGCGGTCCGAGTGCCTATGAGACAACTCTCCATATAAGTCACAATGTGTAAAACAAAATATCATTATATGTCTAAGTACGGTCTTCAGCATGTACATTGCTGTACAAATCATGCGCCCTCTGTGTATCGGCAATGATTGTAGAAAACATATTGTATTGCTTCGCATTGGACAACCTATAGTATCAATAGGTAATAAGTCAAAATTATTATTGATAACGATGACCTTATCGCAAATTGCAACCTATTTTTTTTTGTAGTAATTTCATAAATTGAGGCAGATGAAATAATAGCTAAACATTCATATTTCATTGTGTATTTGGTAGACTTGTGCTGTTTTCTAATCTTTGATTGGGTTATTATCTCTTGGACACATTCCCCGTTTTCAATTTTATTGTATTGCTTCGCATACAAAAACCTTTGATCTGAGTAGGTGATTTGTCAAAATTATTAGTTGATAACGATGACCTAATCGCGAATGCAACTCTTAACTTTTTGTAGTAAAAGATTAAAATTAAGGTAGATAACAATAGCTGACAACAAACAGAAGAAGGTCTGAATAGGTGGGGTGGGATGGGATGGTGTGTGTGTTAGTTCATTTCTTTAAGGCCATTCTTCTCCATTCTATATATACTCGTTGTCTATTATTCTTCTCTATTCTTTATTGTAGCCATTCACCATTCTCTATTCCATTTTTTAAGGTCCGTTTATCTATATTCTTTTTATATTTTGTCGAATATTCTCTATTCCATAACCCCCATTCACACCCTCAAGTATGCTGTATACCGTTACAAAATATGTTCACGGTAACGCAAAACTCGTCTCCCTTGACAACGGAAAACTATGTTGTTGTTAATTTAAGTATGACTAAAATAGACTCATTCCGTATATTGAAATAATTTATTTAATTATTTTCTCTTTATAAATGCTAGAATGATTTTTTTTAATAATTTTAGGACTCTCGGAAATGAGCATGATATTTAAAGGTCCTCGACATTTGGTTTCGTAGACTTGTTTACGTTGTTGTGGGCATGTTTAATTTGAATATTAAACAGACGACAAAACGATAGATATAAAGAAAACCACAGTTATTTTCATGTATATTCAAACTTTTTTTGTTTTTAATGACACGTGTTACCTTAAGTTATTACATGTACGTTGTTTTTGAAATGAAATTGTCATGTTTATTTCACAGGTTTCCAAATACAATGTGGCGGATTTTGACGGAATATTGGCAACTGGTGTTACTCGTCATACAGATACTAGGTAAATTGATTTACAATTTATGGACTGAAACATTAAATTTTGAATAATTCTTATATTTTAAAAATATTTCTTAAATAGATGATTACCTGTTGTAAAAAACATTGACATATCGTTGTCATGTTGTCTTTTTAACCTGTAAATCTCAAACTTCCGTTCATGCACATGTATGTTCACACCAGCTTTTAAGGTTCATTTTTTCATTCATGTCATTTAATAATGTTGCAGTTTCAGAACCGATTAACAGTTTTGACATATTAATTTTATTTCAATCTATAATTTAAGTTTATTTTGATCATTTTCTAAACATTAAATTTAGTGCCAGTTTCTTGATAGCGGAAGTGATTTCGAGAACGATGGTTAAAAACATTAAAATTTACACGATTAGCGATTTCCTTCTATATATAGTTTTATTTCATCTGTAAGTTTTAATAACTAGATGTTAATTTTGAAAAAAAATAATGAAATCCAAAACAAATATATATATTAGCATACAGATTATTCAAGTTGTCCAGCGATAGGCGTTGGCATTTGTAAAGCCTATTTCAAATCCCTGACGAAACAAAGAAAGTTGTATTTAAACACAATAAAAAAAAGAAACATCAGAGGAGTTCAGTGCATTGCATTTGTGGTTATTAAATGCACTTGTAATGCAGGTTAAGTTAAGAGGATGTAGAGCGGGTTTATAAAATAAAGAAATAATGAGCAAAATAAATATCAAAGAATTGAGAAAAATGCGCAACAAAAAAAAGGGGGAGATACTGGAATGCAAAATCATAAAAGTTAACTGCAAATATTATAGAGTTGGATAAAAAATATACTGATTACAGAAAAGAACAATACAAAGAATAGTTACACTGATAAATCATGTAAATCTAGAGTATTTTTTTTTAAGATAAAATATAATGAGCAAAAGAATGAAAGAAATAAAGGTCCCCAAAGCCCAACCCATCCATGGAGATGAAGTGCTGGTTCTTCAGTTTCAAACAATGCCTTATCATATGTTGATCCTTAGATGTCTGTTATTTTAACTTGTTGGCTTGTTGTCTCATTGACGAATACCCCCACTTCATCTCATTTATATTCAAATCATGCTTACGGTGACTTTTTAAATCTTTCATTTCGGAATAATCCTCGTTAAATAATGAAATTACAAGAGGTCATGGACATACAATCAAAAACTTGAGACAAAAGAGACGAGCTTAATAAATTGTATAGACCTGTCAATTTTTGTGTATGTGTTTTTTTGTGGGTTTATGAGTGTGTATGTGTATGTGTTTTGGTTTTGTTATTTTCTTCAGTAAGTTAGTTTACCCCTACAGATGTCTTTTGAAGCTTTTATGTGTAGTTCAGTTCTTTCTCGTTAACTTTTACCTCGATTCTTTCTTTATTTCCAAGAGCCATTTTTTAAGGTCAATGATCAACTTTTATTTGCGGTGGTCCCGGAGAGAACCACCAACCTTCGGTAAGAAAACTGACAATACTAGTTAATAAAGATTGGATTCGAACGCACCTGTCACGTCGTGTGGGATTAAAAACTCACAACTTCTGTGTTGACAGGCTGGTGATACAGTAGTTGAGCTACTAGAACTATTCGGCCATCGAGCACCCCCTCCCCCATCCAACTGGTTTTTTTTTTGCATCCGTATACGTATATATATCGTTTCCCTCTTTTCCATAAGAGGAGGTTCTAAGATGCAAGCATACTATATATTCCTTGTATTTGCAAAACAATCGCTTCGTTTAATATAACTAATTTTGAAATGTTTTTATTAAGATACACATTGATAAAAATCGTAGATTAAAAACATAAGAAGATGCCATTATAGCCAATGAACCAACTCTTCAACAGTCAAAATAACAAAGTTAACAACTATGGAGCGCCGTAAATAATACCACATGCACACATATTAGAATTTACATTAAATTAGGATGGCGCGAAGCAGTCCACAGTTTTTAAGAAAGCTGAAAATCGTGATGTATTTATTTAACCTTTACTGTTTTGATAAATTGCTATGATCTCCTTGGTTTGATAGTTTTATAATGTCGCGTTTCCTTTCTGAATAAATAACAAAAACTAAAGATTATAGGACAAAAACAAAATAAAACACATACACACAACAACAAAAAAATTACAAGATAGAATTCATAATTTACAAATCATGCATATTAATTTTGATTAGACTAAGTTTTTGTATTAAAATGAGAGATGTTGTTACGAAAAAAGATTTTACGTCACATGCAAAATCGTAACATGGCTCTTTTTCGGTTATTAATAAGTTAAACTTTGTAATAAAAAAACCTGGGACTAGTGTCTGTTATTATATAACATTTTTTTTATAAAATAAACGATTGTTGTTTGTTCTTCATTTTCAATTAATGTCATATCATAATGTTGAGCCTTATCTGTCTCCGTTATTTTAACTTGTTGGCTCGTTGGCTCGTTGTCTCATTGATGAATATCCCACTTAATCTCATTTATATTCAAACTTACGGTATCTTTTTTATTTCGGAATAATCCTGGTTAAATTTTGAAATAACAAGAGGTCATAGAATTGACATTAAATCCCAAACGTATTACAAAAGAAACGAGCTTGATAAATTGTATAGACCTGTCAGTTGTTGTGTATGTGTTTTTTTGGGGGGGTGTATGGGTGTGTGTATGTGTTTCGGTTTTGTTAGTTTCTTAAGTTAGTAAGTTAGTTGACCTCTACAGATGTCTTTTGGAGCTTTTATGTGTAGTTCAGTTCTTGCTCATTAACTTTTACCTCGATTCTTTCTTTATTTCCAAGAGCCATTTTTTAACGTCAATGATCAACTTTTATTGGTGGTGTTCCCGGAGAGAACCACCGACCTACGGTAAGAAAACTGCTGATCAACTCAGATTGGATTCGAACGCACCTGTCACGTCGTGTGGGATTAAAACTCACAACTTCCGTGTCGACAGGCTAATACAGTAGTTGAGATACTAGAACTATTAAGCCACCGAACACCCCCTCCCCCACCATTTTTTTTGCATCCGTATACGTATATATGTATATCGTTTCACTCTTTTCCATAAGAGGAGATTCCAAGATGCAAGCATAAGATATTCCTTGTATTTGCAAAACAATCGCTTCGTTTAATATAACTAATTTTGAAATGTTTTTATTAAGATACACATTGATAAAAATCGTAGATTAAAAACATAAGAAGATGCCATTATAGCCAATGAACCAACTCTTCAACAGTCAAAATAACAAAGTTAACAACTATGGAGCGCCGTATTCAAGTTACCTACAACAATGAATAAAATACATACAGCATATAGTCAGCTTTTCTAACACTGGCAATATTTTTTATAATTTCATTTGATGTAGTTTCAGGTTGCGTTGTCGAAGGGCAATCTGCTGACGTCAACAAGCCTGGAGTATGTCCCGAATCATTAGAACCAACTAGTGAGTTTTGTGTTATTGAATGTAATAAAGACAGTGAGTGTCCCAGAGACAACAAATGTTGTCAATTGTTGTCATGTGGATCCATATGTACGTCACCCATATTTAAAACAACATCGTCAAATGATACTGCGAGTAATCCGACGTCTACCGAAGCTACCGATTGTAAAAACGAATGTGACACAAGTAGTGAATGTGCATCAATGTCGCTCTGTGTAAGGCAAGGTTGTAAAAGAGTTTGTAAATCATTCAGCAGTAGGAAGGCAACGTCAGTACCAAAGAAACCTGTTGTGACGTCAATTTTAAGAAGAGTCAGAAATTGTACGGATCAGTGTCTAAGAAATATTCACTGTGAAAAAGGTTTCGAATGTGTTTCAAAGGGATGTAGGAATGTTTGTGAACAGACAAGCATTACCAAAACAATTCAAATATCAAATACTAAGTCTACAACTGAAGACTGTAACGATAGATGTCTGAGTGATGTTCATTGCCCCCATAAACACACTTGCATTCAAGAAGGCTGTCGCAAAGTGTGTAGTGTTAAAACTGCACTTGTTCTTAATAATACAGAAAAACAACCTGTAAGTCAGTTAGTACCGACAAAAGAAACCAAGAGTCGCTGCATTCGCTCGTGCTTTAAAGATGCTGACTGCCTTACGGGATCAAAATGTTATCAACAAGGGTGTAATACATTCTGTGGACACCAAAGAACGATTCCTTGGACTAACGCTGACGCCTCAAGGAGTACGTCTTCATCATTTAGTGAACAACCTTGGTTGAGTACGTCCTTGTCAGCTGGTTTTCAGGAAAAGCCAAAGTCTTCGTTATTATCCAATGCTTGTCGTCTGGACTGTACATATGATAGTGATTGCAGTCAGGGTTTGTACTGTAGGCGACGTGGCTGTAATCGTGTATGCGAAACTGATAAAGACGGGCAACTTTCAAAGCATAGTATTACCCAACAATCTACCAATGTTCGACTCGACAATAATTGTCAGAATGAATGTAGTTTAGATGTAGACTGCAGTGTTGGGTTCGTTTGTAGACAGTTAGGATGTCGCAAAGTTTGCAAGCAAGATGCTTTGAACGCAAGAAAAGTTATCAATACGGATTCCAGCTTAGCACTTTGTCAAAATCAGTGTAACAGCGATTCCGATTGTTCATTTGGAATGGCGTGTCTTAAAAATGGATGTCAAAATGAATGTATTGAGAGATTTATAACAACTACATCTACCCCATTAGATTGTGTAAATGAATGCTTAAGCGACAGAGACTGTAACTTTGGGAATATTTGTATCAAGAATGGATGCAAAAACATTTGCCAAATTACTCAATCATCGCAAAATGTACAAACAAGTCGCATAACTGGAAACAATAATTGTAATACTGAGTGTGAGAGACATTCGGACTGTTCATTAG
Source organism: Mytilus edulis (assembly GCA_019925275.1). Lineage (NCBI taxonomy): Eukaryota > Metazoa > Mollusca > Bivalvia > Mytilida > Mytilidae > Mytilus > Mytilus edulis. The sequence continues at coordinate 22,080 of JAHUZM010000394.1, forward strand.
GTCAAAACTGTATGATAGACGGTTGCAGTAAGGTTTGTAGAGGTGATGGTCGTTTTTTGAATGAACAAACAAACAGATCTCCGTCTAATTCTGATTCGTGCACAGATATATGCACACGTGATAGTGATTGTAACTCAAATTCTTTCTGCACGCGCAGAGGATGCAGACTAGTGTGCATTTCAAGGGAGAATTTTATGTCACTCTCTCATCAGTCTCCCTTGATTCGAACTCGAACTGATAACCTTAGTCGAAGAGAACATATCCATGACAATATTCCTGCAGAAATATCAAACATTTTGGAAACGAGGCAAACAGGAGCACGCTGTTTAAATGAATGCTTCCGTAATTCACAATGTCCGCGCCATAGCACGTGTGTTCAAAATGGCTGCAATAGGTCATGCGAAGATCAAACATTAGGTCGGTTCAACGGATGACACAATAAAATTATAATATGTCAGTTTTTAACGTTATGAAATGTTATTGTCAATTTATTTATTTGTTTATTTGTAATTTATAAACTGTAATATTATTACTTAAATAAACATGTGTTTCTATATAATATCTCGGTTAAAATAATGTACTAGTAGCCATATGAATAATTCATTCATCGGGAAATACAGAAATACATAGCTCTGAAAAATTGGTCACTTGGGAGACCAAACAGTATCTTAGGGCCGTGTATTTGCTATGCATTTTTTTTTCAAAATTAGGTTCAAACTCATCGAGACAAAACAACCATACATAATAGTGGCTGCCCTGTTTGTGTCATTTATCTACTAAATTGCATTCATTATGACTTTAAGTCGGTACCGTTGCTGATAGCACTTTAGTCCTTCAATTAAAGTACTCTTGTGTAATTTAATAATAATTAAAAACCAATTGTTCAGAGAACAAAATAACAGTCAGAAATATATGGAAACATTTATTTATTGACCAGTATTAAGATACCTATGCTTGGATGGAAAAAGTAACTTAAAGTAAAACGAAAGTAGCTTCTCGTCAATAATTTATAAAATTGATGTTGAAAGACATTCAATTGTTCTCTGAACAACTGGATTTTAATTTTCATTGGATTTTTTTAAACATTCAGATTAACAACATTTAAAGCTGAAAGTGTTAAATAATGTTTACTCTTACAAAACTTGCGTGTGAAATGTTGTCTCTAAAAAAAAAAATAGCATTCATTACCGTAAAAACAAATTAAATGTGTCTGTTATTAGAGTAATTGCATATTTGATGGATTGATTGTTGATTGCTAAAAATATACATCAAGTGGCAATTTTTTATGCAAGTTAAGGACGAGAGAAAATGTAATAGCTGGAAGTTGAGGAAATTTAGAATAAGGGGCATAAATTTCGCCTAGAACATGACAGCTTTTGATCCAGATGAGGGAAAGGTTTTTAAAGCACAGAGAGTGTGGCACTCACACAGACATTCGAGTTTTAATAAAATCCCAATTCCGAAGGCACTTCAGTGGTGGGTCCACAAATTTTTATAAGTTGAGGTCCACTGACTGCCTAAGAGGGGGCCCGCTTCGGTCATGCTTCAGTGATTTACTATATAATCAACCAAAATTTTCCAAGAGAAGGGGGTCGCCTTTGCACTATATCTCTACATGGGAAGATCACGATCCACGTATCTTCCCATGGATAGAAGCAAGTGCATGTGTCCCATTCTGACCGAACGTAATAGTGTGTTTGTACATCCCGAGCATTGATTTTACTTATTACATCGTGTGCATTACAGGATCGTGGTAAAAATTATTATTTTAACATACGGATATTAAATATTTGATTATTGCTTAAAAATGTAATGAAAACTTCAAATGCACATGTACATGTCTTCAATCTAATTCTGCATAATAATTGTCTAATTTCACAATGTCGTGAAAACTGTAAGTGCTCGGTATTATGTGAAGTTTAGAAATATGATATCTGCCAAATTAAGCTTTTGACCCGGATTTTGAGGGTTCACTGAACATAGAAATGGGAAACATAAAAACGTGAATCGTTTCTTCTAAAAAAATATTTTTGTTCATTACTATTTTTCTATTTTGGTGGAGAAATACGCAATACAGATGTGTTTTGCTACTACCATTCATGATCCATGCAGCTCAACACGTATTTCTGAAATAACTTTTCTTCCACAAGCTTGCAAGGGCATTCGAAAAAGTTAATGGACACAAACGTTAACGGTACGGCTAAACTGAGTTTCAGCTTTGGAAAGATTTTATATTTCACCAAATGCTAATTAGTTTTTCTAAAACTGCACATATTTTTAGAGATCAAGTGTATTTTTTTTTTAATTTCAACACCTCTACCGATGTAAAGCGTTAGTTTTCATTTTTCGCGTGAATCCTTTTTTGGGTAAATTGTATAATCTTTATTTGAGTACCACGTAATTATTATAATTTTGCAAATTATATTCAATTTATATGTTTAGTGAGACGTCCATTTTCAATTTATTTAGGGGCCAGCTGAGGACCACCTCCGGGTGCGGCGGGATTTTTTCGCTGAGTTGAAAACTCATTGGTGGCCTTCGGCTGTTGTCCGCTCTTTAGTCGGGTTGTTGTCTCTTTGACTTATTCCTCATTTCCATTCTCAATTTTATAATCAGATACCTGACCAATATATAAATACACAAACAATAAATTTTCTAGACACTTTTCTTCACGGTAATGTCACTACATGGACCATTGACGATAATAACAAAATCTGTGTACTACAAATTGTTGTGCCAAAAGAAATATAAGGAATGAACAAGAATATTTATCCATTAGACACCACGCCCGCTCTCCCTTTCACATTCAATGAATCCGTGAAATCCTGGCAAACAAATTTAATATGACAACTAATTATAAGAAAGAAGATGTGATATGATTGCCAATGAGACAACTCTCCGTGAGAGACAAAAATGACACAAAAATTAAAAACTAAAGATCACCGTACTGCCTTCGACAATGAGCAAAGCCCATACCGAATTGTCACCTATAAAAGGCCCCGACATTACAAATTCAACCGAGAAAACTAAAAGACTAATTTATGTACCAACATGATGAATGAAAAACAAATATGTTACACAGAAACAAACAAGAGGAGAGCCGGTTGTGATGTAGTGGTTAGTGCATCGGACTTAGAAAAATACATCTCTCACTATTTATATCTTTTAAATCAGAGAAAAGAACATTTCTTACTAGAAAAATATTTCATATTGGACAATCCCGTTATCAAAGTAACAGATAACCATGCAGAAATATTATATTAATTATAAACATACTAGTATCTGAACTTATACATTAAATTTCTATATGTTTGTAACTGACTATATGTAACTGTCTGTTCGTGACACCAGGTACTGTCTGGTGAATGTTTCATTGTACATATTTGAATAAAATTTTATCAAGAGAAAAAGCGCATCGGACTTCGAACACAAAGGTTCCTGGTTAAATCCCCGCTCCGGGGAGAAAATTTTAGGGACTGAATTTTCGGCTCTCTCTTAACACCATTTGAGAGTATGGTCTTACGGAACGATGATAGTCCGTCGGAAGGGGACGATAAATGGCTGACCCGTGTTAAGAGAGAGCCCGTAAAAGACACCCTTGTAGATTTAGAAAAAGAGCAGGTTAATGACACTACAAGGCTGCACTCGCACACGCAAAGCGGAAAGGGATTCATACATGTATAAGCTGCAATAACTTGTTTTCCCAATACACTATAAAACAAATATATTTAAACTAAACAACAATCAATCACTCAATTACAGGCTTCTGACTAGGGACAGGGACATGCAGAATGTGGCGGAGGTAAACTCATTTGCAGGCGCAAACCCTCCCATAACCTGGGACAGTGGTGTTACAGTATAACATAAAAATAAACTATATAATAAACATGATAGGAAACTAAGGACAATTCTATCTTAATTTCGCTTACAATTTTCATTACATGTCTTTTGCAGAATATTACATAAGAAATGTACAAGAATCACGCATTGAGGGTCACTCATTTCGCTTGTAAGTTATCAATCAAAGATTTGATTAAGTACAATGCATGTTAAACTTATAATTTTAACCACGTTCCTGCGAAACACACGGTGTATTAAGGTTCCTGAGATCTAAAGCACACGGTACAGTAGGTATAAATATCGTAATATATAGATATCTTTCTCAAGTTATGAAAAAGAAAAAAGGTTTTCTATGTTTTACTTTATATTGTATTTACTATACTATATATAAAAATATTAATTTTCGCGAACCATTTAGGTCACGGAAATTCCAAAATATGGCATCAGTAAGGAGAGTTGTGCAAATAATGTGAATACACAGAACCCCCATCCAAATTATCTCCAGCTAAAAGTATTCATCTTTTTCTATTTTATATGTACTAACAATGTTCCATTTTTCTATAATTTCGATTAAAATATTCCAAAATCTGAGTAAAATTAGACAGAATGCCCCAAATAAACATTGTCTGATTGGTTGAAGTACTGTGGCGTCGATGCTTAGCATAATAAGCCTCGATGTAAAGCACACGCTTCACAGGAAGAAGGAGAGTTTTACAAATAATGTGAATACACAGATCCTCCATCCTATTTTTATTTTGATGGAAATGTTGCAGTGTTCATCATTTCTGTTTTGATTCTGCTCACAAAATTCCATTTTTTCTATAATTCCGATTTAGATATGTGGAACCCGCAATAAAAATAGATGGCCTCAATCACGTGGTTTCAATGATTTAATAGCAACGCAAAATATTCCATTAATCATGTTGTACTTTGTTACCAATCGGAACTACTCGGCCTTTCTGGTTGCACGAAGTGAATAGCCGAGTAGTTCCGATTGACGATTGTTACATAAGCCGAATCACACATACGATCTTTGCGCTCAAATGTAGTTCTTGGTGAAGTATACAGGTAACTTCGTTTACGAAAATTTATACACACTTTTTCATTAACATATTATCAGACTTTTGCATATTCACGTTTTTTTTATGCTGAACTGTAGTCGAATTCAATTCTATACATTTGTTTTTACGTGAAGCAGTAGGAGTAAGAATATTTTTTCGCGCCAATTTAAGCAGTTTCATCACGAAGAACAAAATTATTTATTGTTATTTTCGTGAAATTTTAGTCATATAGTTTATCAATTAGAGAATTTTTTGTAAGTATTACTTATTCATGTTAAGGTTCTACTGATGTGCTTCTCTAGACCTTTTTGACGGTCCGTTTTATCCCATTTATCTCAATACTATCTCCGATGACAGTAATGTCAACTCGACCTATTCGTGTCGAAAGTGAAAATCCATCTATTTGATGAAATAATTTTTTCTTCAACGGTTCATGCATTATTTTTGTATTATTTGATAACCAATCACATTCACGTTGCATGTTTGCATGAAAATGGTTATGTATTGGTGAATTGTAAGGGCGATGCAACATGCGAGGTCAGTGCGCGATCACGTGACATTATTATTTGTAAACAAACATGCTCCCCGTGTAACACGTGTCTGGATTATCCTTTCAAAGTGTTGTGAATTTTTCAATCACTATTTTATGATATATTTCTTTTTGTTTTTAGGTTTGCATATTAGTAGTCCAAGTGAATTAGACATAGTTCTGAGTCGTGTGTGGTTTTTTTTTTATTGAATTAGAAGGTAGATCTAAGTCTACATAAGTTATATTTAACTTAAGTTTAAAAAGATGACTCCACTTTCACTCTATATTTAAAACCCGCATACTAATTTAAACAGCATTTGCTCTGCTTGAATGTTAATTTGCCCCTTCCCCGTCATTTCCCAGTGACGGATCCAGGAATTTTCATATGTGGGGGCCCACTGACTGACCTAAGAGGGGGCCCGCTCCAGTCACGCTTCAGTGATTCCTTATATAAGCAACCAAATTTTTTCCCAAAAAGGGGGGGCCGGGCCCCCCTCTAAATCTGCCTCTGTTTCCCTTTTAAATTTGCGCAAAAGTCATACTTTCAGTCCATTTCGTTAACGGCTGATTTGTGATTTTACCATCTTAACTGCAATTTTCATATTGAACACATTTGACCATTCAGTATGAGTTCCCAAGTTTTTGACTTATATGAAGGAGGCTTTAGGTCATGTTTTCCTAAACACCTTATTGCTATTTGTCTGTCTGGATTGTTATACCCATAAAATCAGATAGTGATGAATATGCAAGTTTTCAACAATTCCAGAAAATACACCTTATTGCTATTTAGTCCAATCTGGCAAAACCAGTCACATGTAAAACTTCCTGTTTGGTTTTCGCGAACCATTTAGGTCATGGAAATTCCAAAATATGGCATCAGTAAGGAGAGTTGTACAAACAATGTAAATACACAGAACCCCATCCAAACTTGCTTTAGCTAATAGTATTCATCTTTTTCTATTTTATATGTACAAACAACATTCCATTTTTCTATAATTTCGATTAAAAAAATCCAAAATCTGAGTTAAAATAGGTCGAATGCCCCAAATAAACGTTGTCTGATTGGTTGAAGTACTGTAGCATCGATGATAAGCATAGAAAGCCTCGATGTAAAGCACACGCTTCACAGGAATAAGGAGAGTTTTACAAATAATGTGAATACACAGATCCTCCATCCTATTTATGTTTTGCTGAAAATGTTGCAGTGTTCATCATTTCTGTTTTGATTCTGCTAACAACATTCCATTTTTTCTATAATTCCGATTTAAAGATGTGGAAACCCGTAATAAAAATAGATGGCCTCAATGATTTTTAAAAGCAACGCAAAAAATTCCGTTAATACGACCTTGAGTTCAACCGGGGTTATAAAAACCGATTCACAAAATAGATCTCCTTGCGCTCAAATGTAATTCTTAGTGAAGTATACGGGTAAATTCGTTTACGGAAATGTATCCACACTTTATCATTAATATATTACCAGGCTTTTTGCATATTCACGTTTTTTTATGCTCAACTTTAGTCAAATTCAATTCTATACATTTTTTTTTATGTAAAGCAATAGGAGTAAGAATATTATTTCGCGCCAATTTAACCAGCATCACCAGCACCATCAAAATTATTTACCGTTATCTTTGTGAAATTTCAGTTATATAGTTTATTAATTAGAGAAATTTTGGTAAGTATTACTTATTAATGTTAAGGTTCTACTGATGTGCTTCTCTAGACCTTTTTGACAGTCAGTTTTATCCCATTTATAAATCTCAATATTATCCCCGATGACAAAAATGTCAACCCGACCTATTCGTGTCGAACGTGAAAATCGATCTATTTGATGAACTAATTTCTTCATAAACTCTACATGCATTATTTCTGTATTATTTGATAACCAATCACATTCACGTTGCATGTTTGCATGATAATGGGTTATGTATTAGTGGATTGCAAGGGCGGTGCAACATGTGAGGTCTGCGCGATCACGTGACATTATTATTTGTAAACAAACATGCTCCCCGTGTAACACGTGTCTGAATTATCCTTTCAAAGTGTTATGAATCTTTCAATCACTATTTTAATTTATGATATATTTTTCTGTTTTTAGGTTTGCATATCAGTAGTCAAAGTGAATTAGACATAGTTCTGAGTATTGTGGGTTTTTTTTTTTTAAATTAGAAGGTAAGTCTACATAACTTCAATAGTCATTATTTAACTCTGAGACTACTATAACACATTATAGAAGTCTCAGTTTAACTGAAGTCTAAAAAGATGACTCAACTTTCCCTCTTATTCTCCCTCTATTTTTGAAACCTGCATACCAAATGAAAGGGCATTTGATCGGATCAAAAACAAATCCTCCTGCCCCCTCCCCCAGAATATCAAATGGTCGACCCCTAAGTCTATATATAGGATTTTTTTCTGCGACAAGTGCCTCAAACCATGTATCAAGATTTTTGAATAAAGGACCACAATAGGTAAAAGTTCAATTTAATATTAAATGTTTTAAGTTCTTAGACTACATTCATTCTGTGTCAGAAACCTATTCTGTTTTGACTATTTGATCACAATCCAAATTCAGAGCTGTATCGGGCTTTAATGTTGTGTCCATACTTGCCCCAACTGTTCAGGGTTCGGCCTCTGCTGTAGTATCAAGCTGTGCCCTGTGGAGCATCTGGTTTATTTGAAGGGTAGATGTTCCCGACCTGTTTATTAGTGGAATTGTGAATCAGGCCATTACTCTTCTCAATTGTATTAATGCATACTTTTCATGTTGGGACAGTTTCCCTCATTTTTGAAGGCTGTATGGTTGCCTATAATTGCTTTGTCATTTGAACATTTGTGGGTAGTTGTCTTATTGGCAATCTTATTACATATTTTAATTTTTATACGTATCCATCCTTCAGAAAAGTTGTTCCAAATGTAATGAATCCCCTCCAGGCTTGCCTTTATCTTCATTGGAACAATTTTTGGGATACGATTGCTTTCAAGCAATCTGTAGACTTATACTGGTGGCTCAGAGCATTGCCCTCGCGTCAATCGTTTTATTCTAAACATTAAGGAACATCTCAGATTCTTATGATTGGCTTTAAAAGGTAAAAACAAACAAAGGGATTGAACTTTAACAACTTTCCTATAATGTTCTTTTCATAATCTTCATGTTTGATAATTCCCTTGACTTATATGCGTGTTTTTAACAACACAGAAAATCAGAATTAAGCAGTATTTATATTTAGTGTTTTTATAAATTTAGAAACAGTTAGAGGGAATTCCCAGTTTTGATAAAATGCGAGAGTTCTCTGAATTCCGATAAATCTATTTCTGTCATATAAGAACTGAAGTGGAGTTTTTCTTATAATTTACCTTTATGAAGGTACCTTTTGAGATTGTACTTCCATAAAGAAATAGAGAACTATCTAGATATAGGAAGATGTGGTGTGAGTGCCAATGAGACAACTCTCCATACAAATAACAATTTAAAAAGTAAACCATTATAGGTTAAAGTACGGCCTTCAACACGGAGCCTTGGCTCACACCGAACAACAAGCTATAAAGGGCACCAAAATTACTAGTGTAAAACCATTGAAACGGGAAAACCAACGGTCTAATCTATATAAACAAAACCAGAAACGAGAAACATGTGTATATATTACATAAACAAACGACAACTACTGTACATCAGATTCCTGACTTAGGACAGGTGCAAACATTTGCAGCGGGATTAAACGTTTTAATGGATCCAAACCTTCTCCCTTTTTCTGAAACAATAGCATAACATCACAACAAAGAAAAACATACGATAAAATATCAATTGGCAGACTTAACTCAATCAAAAAACATATGATTAATCTAGGTCGTTTAATAAACATTTAATATACGTTCTTGATCCAGGTTATTTTGGGAAATTATGCGCATGGGTATAGTTTTCTTGACTTCGAGGGGTTTTCAATTGAATGGTTGCTCTGGATTCCCCACTCAATTAATTAATTTTTAACTCATGGGATCTTTTCTATGTATGTCTGGTATTGAAGGTTATTATTGTTGCATAATTTTAAATCATATGCATCATTTAAATTAAAATAAATATAGTCCACATCGTAGAACACCCCTTCAGGCGAAATGGAGTCTTCCATATTATTGTTTCGAGTTGTCTCCCTTCCGGAAGTAACTTCCGTGAATTCTGAATCAAAACAATACGTCGAGTATTAGCTCGTTCTGTCAATAAAGTGTATCAGTGGCGGATCTAAAGGGGGGGTTCCGGGGGTTGGAACCCCCCCTTTTTTTTGGCCGATCAATGCATTTGAATGGGAGCATATAGTTGGAACCCCCCCTTTTTAATATGTCTGGATCCGCGCCTGTGTATTATATTAAAAACGATCGCAATTTAAACCGATAAATGTGTACGGAAAGGAGTCGTGATCACTGACCGAAAGGAAATTAAATATTTTTAAAAGAGTTAGGAATTGGGTTCCTCCTAGAATTAAAGTAGGAAAATAGGTGAGAAGATACGAAGTGAAATTCCTTCTCTCACTCTGAGTCTCAGTGACTGCTGTGGAAAGTAAACCTGGAAATGATAGTACAAAAATTAAACACAATAGGCCTAATTGCATTGTTCATACACTTTTATCTGGGATTTGCTATTTTGTAACTATTTTACATGTGCAGTTAATTAGTTTTGAAAATAATATTATCCAGCTACATGTATACATGTACATGTGTCAACGAAACAACGGCAATCGTATCCCTCAGAGCAATCTGCTCTTTGATTTTTTTGGGGGGAGGGTTCCAAACCAGTTGTTTATAAGTTGCAAATCAGGCCATTACTTTTCTTAATTTAATTGTTGCTTACTTAACATGTCTAGACTGTTTTTTTCTCACTTTTTAAGGCTGTATGGTTGCCTATAATTACTTTGTTATTTTAACCTCTGGAAAGCTGTCTCATTGGAAATTATACCACATATATACAGATTTTTATATGGATTGTAGACCTGAAAAAGATTTTCAAAGTTGAATATGCTGCAAACTTCAAACAACCTACTACTTAATTACCATGCATGTCTATCATGAAACTTTTGATCAGAACTATATTAAGTGATTTCATCATTTCTTCATATGTGTAGTAAAAAATAATTTGCATTTGTTCTGTTGATTGATAGTGGTACAGTACCACTATCAATCAACAGAACAAATGCAAATTATTTTTTTAATATTTGCATATGGTTTCCTTTAATTTCTCACATCTATTTTATTTGAATTTAGGGAAATAAGTATTATGTATATACAGACAAAACAAATCTCATGTCGATATATAACATGTACAACAATCAAACATCAACCCACACCAAACTGGCTGTAGTTGAAAAACATCAAAAGGGAAAATACAGTGAAATTTGGAGAATTTATATTATCACATGTACATGCATTTGAAATATATTTAAAATATTTTTTTCAAATTTTTTAGTTTTAGGTTCCACCTAGCTACCATATTAGAAAACTGGGATTTAAACGCTAGTCTATTAGAGGGATATTTCCAGTGGCGAATCCAGAAATTTTCATAAGTGGGGGTCCATTGACTGCCTAAGAGAGGGCCCACTCTGATCATGCTCCAGTGGTTCTCTAAATAATCAACCATTTTTTTCCCAGACAAGGGGGGGGGGCTCTTAATTCGCCTTTGATTTCATTGGTTGTAATTTTTATTTTATCATGAATCAGATTTGAACACGACTTGGGGAATGAAGGTAAAGACCGAATGTCAGTTTTAGTCTTATATATGTACTTTAATTTAAGTCTTATATGTATTTATGTGTACATATATAACTGATTCAGTGGCGATGGTGAATAGCTCTATATAGACACTGACAAGTCTTAGAGAACATTTATAGTTTTGAATGTTTCTTCATCAGTTGACTAGACTAAAATTAGGTGGAGGTATGTTTTTATTTCCAACAGAGGGGCACTCATGCTCAACCTATATCAGTTTGTGCATGAAGCGATTGATAGTTGCCAGACACTGAATGATTATACCACAAATTTGTGAAAGTTTTAACCTATGCATATATACTTTAAATACGATAAAAAAAAATCATGTCTTTTTCAGGACTTCTGATCCAACCATGTAGAATGGCATGTTATTGAGATATGGTTCTGGTTGATGGATGTTCATGAAGGACCTGTAGTACAAAGTATATCACTGGATTGAGCTCTCTGTCAAAGTGTATTATTAAAGTGCTTTGCTTTGAGCTTGGTTCATTGTTATGCAATTCATTCTTTGTGAAATAAAGATTTTACAGACAACTCTCATGTACAAGGATGTCTGCAAGTATTATCATTTCTATGTACAATGTAAGTAACAGGGAGATAAAAGCATTTTTTGTTTGTTTGAACCAAACATTATTTGTCCATTGACCAAATTTGTTTTGCTTTCACCAGCTTTGAAGGAGATATTATCAAAGAATTGATAGAAAACAGCACAGAAGCTTACTTTCTAGCTCATCAGGCCCAAGCATCATGTTAGGCATTGTCATTACTAAAAACCAATAAATGTCTTCTAATCTGAGGATCAATTCAACATTTTAAAGTGTTTTACTAATGATACTGACAAGCCACCACAAAGATATACTGAGTGCCAATGAAAACGCAACACTTTTGTTTTTTAAAAAAGTCTGATAATTTTTATTTATTTTATATTAGAACTTTGTAAAGTTGGTTGAAAATGACTTTAAAGACAATTGTCAACAACTTTACGGTTGGGTGATTTTTGGAACAAATGCGAAGTAAGGGTTATTTTGAACGGACATAAACCGAGTTCACCGCTTTTCAACATACGCACCATTTTCACGATTTTGTCATTTAAAGCTAGGCTAATGTCATGAATTTTCCCGCCCTTATTGTAAGGAAACTGCAATAAACATCTGAGTAAATTCCAGGACTTTCTGACAACCAGCGACATGCAGTTTCGGGCATGATCCAATGAAGCCTTTCACAGCATACAATAACCCAAATCATCCACAAATTCAACAAAAATGGATCAGTTAATGATAAGCCACATCCCGGGGTTCAAAAAGCAAGAAACGCTCAGCAAAACCGATACATTTGGTCTTTAACATATCCGATATCGACTCTGATGGATGTCCAAAGGTCACGTGAGTTCAATGGTGGTCACGGTAGATCCTATGGAGCAATTTCAGTAAAGCACCATTTGCGCAGAAATTCAACGGTTAAAGAGGACCACAGCCGACATCTAAACGGCCGTCTGGTGTAAACATCGAATTCTGTAGACCAAAAATCATTCATTATGTACCAAAAATCGTCAGTGGTGGTTACATAGACGTTTGGCACCCGCCTTGGCCAAAAGTTGTGCGTTTCGCCAGATTTAGGTCCGATACAGCAAATTTTGCATCAGATTTGACATGGTTTAGAAGATGAAAACCACCACCAATATCATAAAGTCAGCTTGAGTTTGCTTTACAGGACAAGTGGAATAACATTCCTCGAGATAACATTAAACGTATGGGATGATCAATTCCACGGCTCTGTCGAGATTGCGCTGCACAACGGGGTTGTAACATTTTTTTTAGGACTGTGATTTGATGATTCGACATTGGATGTTTCGTTTATCTATTACGCCCGAAAGATGACAATGAAACATTTTTGTTTGATATCGATCTATTGTTAGAATTGTTAATTTTCAAGAACAATTCATTTTGAAAGATTATGATTTCTAATATAAATTTTATTTTTGAAAAACCAAGTGTTGCATTTTCATTGGCACTCAGTATATATAAATAGAACCATACAAATAGTTAGCAAATACAATTAAAAAAAGATGTGATATGATTGCCAATGAGACAATTCTCCACAACAGACCAAAATGACATAGAAATTAACAATAACAGGTCGCCGCACAACCTTCAACAATGAGCAAAGCTAATGCAGCATAGTCAGCTATAAAAGGTCTCGAAATGACAATGTGAAACAATTCAAAGGAGAAAAATAACAGGCTTATTTATGTACAAAAAATAAAGAAAAAACGAATATTTAACACACAAACAAACGACAACCACTGAATTACAGGCTCCTTATATCATGTTCTCAGATATCATCTCCCAATTTAAAAAAATCACGAAAAATTGAACCTATTATGTGTTGCTCTCCTAGCTATAAAATGTATCCAAAATCAAAGATGTGGAACATACTCTATCATAATCATTTGGTAACTAATGCAATTAGTGTCTCTTCCATGCCTGTCTTGAACATAAAAACTAAACTAAATATAAAATAAACAATACTCCTAATGCTCCGGTTGGTTGTCATCGTGCAACACAGTTAATAACACATATAGGAAAATCATAGAACTACATTTATCATAAAACACTGTCAAACATCCAAACATACTATCCACACTCATCTGTGTCCACACTTGTATGAATTTTTAAAAAGTGTTCATTGAAATATAGTTGTCAATATATATATATAGACAAATCAGCTTCAACCAGTTGATATTAGAATGGTGTGGCACATTGAATCTTAATTTGAAACTTTAACCATATATGTACGTAAGTAGCACTATGCGAAATAGTTTTCTCATTTTGTTCCACAGTTACGATAGAACCGAAAAGGGATACAGATTAAAAAAAATTAAGCGATTGACGTACGGATTGAAGAACAGTGATTTGTGAAATGAAGATTATTCATGAAAATATCAAAATATTTAGAAAACGAATCTGAGATCTAGAATTAGCACATCAATTATGAAAAAGAATTTTCTGTTGAATTTTGTTTATGGAAAAATGACAATACGCTTTTTTTTTTAAATCCCATCGGTTGACTATGCATACTCTAGGTATATATACTGTTTTTTTAGCTTTTAAATTATCTTAAAGATAGTCAAATAGAAAAACCATACACACGTCTGACTTATCCTCGCTTCAGGTTTTTATATTACCGCAATTGTCCAATCAGAATCGAAATAATTCATTCTAGCCTAATATATGATGATGATTTATTATTGTTTTACATGACATTGGCCGTTATATTGTATATCTGTTAATTTTATCCACCCAAACGCTCATCATAAAATTCAAATCGGCCTAGGTCATTTGAAAGTTTCCAACAAATCAACGGCTTGCATGAATTATTTCTTAAAGTCATACATGTACATGTATATTTAAGTCATCTTCTGCTAAATCTGTCAGATGATTTGACTTGTAAATTATATCAGCTAGACTAAGTGCTCTATCAATAAATATAACAAGAAGATGTGACATTAATGCCTATGAAACAACCCCCAGAGACCAAATAACATATGAGTTAAAAACTATAGGTCACCTTACGGCCTTCAAAAATAAGAAAAACTCGCTTACTCAGCAATTAAAGGCACCGAAATGACAAATGTATAACAATTCAAACGAGAAAACTAACGCCTGATTTAGGCACAAAAGAAAGAACGAAAATTATTATGCACATAGTAAACAACTATAGTGTTTATTTTTTAGTTCGTCTAGCAAAAAGGCTTCATTCTGACAATTAAAACACTATATTTTGGCCTGTTTTACTTTTTTGAATCGGTTGTCACTTTCAATAAGTTAATGTAGGGCGAACACATCAATAAGAAAGCAACCCACCGACACAGCAACCAATTAAGGTCTTTACATAACACCAGTAAGAACTGGTGTGTATATATATACAATATGTCAAGACCAAAATAATTTAATAGTTATGGAGGGGTGGGGTTGAGATCTCACAAAACATGTTTAATCCCGCCACATTTTTGCGCCTGTCCCAACCACAAGCCTCTGACCTTTCTTAGTCTTGTATCTTTTTTTAATTTTAGTTCATTTATATATATTTCGGAGTTTAGTATGACGTCCATTATCACTAAACTAGTACACATTTTTGTTTAGGGACAAGCTGACGCACGCCTCAAGGTGAGGGATTTTCTCGCTGTGTTGAAGACTACATTGGTGGCTTTTGGCTGTTTTCTGCTCATTTGCTTGGTCTCTTCTACACATTACTCATTTCTATTCTCAATTTTATATAAAAAATCTGCATTGGCACAAATACTCCTGTGTCAAAAAATCACTTTATCCATGTAAGATCTCACAAAACAGGATTAACCCCGCCGTATTTTTGCGCCTGTCACACGTCAGGTACCTCTGGCCATTTTTATTCTTGTAATCCTTATCAAATTTCGATTCGTGTATACATTGACGGCTATTTAGTATGAACTAGTACATTATTTTCGTTTACGGGCCAACTGAAGTCCGCCTCTGGGTGCGGAATTGTCTCGCTGTGTCGAACACCCATATGTGGCCTTGTGCTGTTTTCTGCTTTTTGATCGGGTTGTATTCTCTTTGTCACATTTCCCGTTTCCATTCTCAATTTTAAGGTTTCAATCTATTCGAAATCAAAAAGTCCGCTTCTGTCGATATCATAAAATTAATTCGAATTGTTTTCAGGTATCCATGCCGGTTTATAGCAGTATAATTTCTCATATGTTAAAAAAAAATGAAATATGATTAAATCCCAACATATAAATATTGCAATTTACTCTTGCTGCCTAGTAAGAAATTACAAAAATTTACATACCAAACAATTTATTCAAAACGTTTAAAAAGTTATGTCATTTTGTCCATGTAAGTTTGTCTTTACTTTTCCTAAAGGCATATCAAAACGATAACTTGTAAATTGACTTTGCAATTGACAAATTTACTAGTCATGATTAATGAAAATAACTCCCTTCTAAAACAATGCGTGTTATGTGATTCATTCATAGTTAACTTAGAATGAAATTCAAAACAGTGTGGCTGTGGCCATTGATTGACACATTAAATTCATCCATTGACTGGGACAATTTAGTGAACGTTTGTATGTAACAACTACTGCTCACTATGTACTTTTTTAAGACACCTAAACTATGGGGTCACCAAAGGTTCTCAACACCTTAATAAAGTAATTCGAAAAACTAATCAGAAATAACACGATGTTTTGATTTATATCAATTATATAAATCAAACATAAAGGTTATTCCTGATTAATTTTTTTAATTATTTTATAATTAAAGGCGTTAAGAAACCTTTGGTGACCCCACAGTTTAAATGTCTATCGTAGGTACGTCGTGAACAGTGGTCGTTACAGACAAACGTTCACGTAAATCGTCCCAGTCAATGGATGAATTTAATGTGTCAATCAATGGCCACAGCCACACTGTTTTGAATTTCATTCTAGCTTGCTAATTAAAGAACTTTGACAGCTATGCCAAAAGTAAGGGAACATGCAGTACAAAAAGATGCATTACAAAACAGAAAACTATTCTGGTATATAGTTTATCATTTAATTTAAAGTTTCGAATGCGATTTTTTTGTCATATAAGAGAAAGATTCAACTAGTTACAAAACCAGGTTTAATGCACCATTCTCTATAATATAACGAAAAACCTGTTCTAAGTCTAGAATATCACAGTTGTTTTCCATGCGTTGTAGTTTTTCTATTATGTGCTGTTACACTATTGTTTCAGATAAGAGTGAAGGTTGGTACATTTCAAAACTTTTAAATCAGCTGCAATCGTTTGCACCTGTCCTAAGTCAGGAATCTGCTGTTCAGTTGTTGTCGTTTGTTGATGTGGATCATAAGTATTTATCGTTTCTTGTTTTTTATATGGATTAGACCGTTTGTTTTCCCGTTTGAATGATTTTACGGTAGTCATTTTTGGGGCCCTTTAGCTTGCTGTTCGGTATGAGCCAAGGCTCCGTGTTGAAGACCGTTTTTTGACCTATAAAGGTTTACTTTTATAAATTGTGTCTTGGGTGGAGAGTTGTCTCATTGTTACGGAAATGAGTTTGTGAGTTGTAGCCATCATTTGGCTTTATTGTCAGTTCATATTAACATCATACCTTCATACTGTACTAATTAAGTAACCGGCAAGTTGCGGCCAGCGCAAAACTTACAACCATTGTCTCTTTATAATGAGACCAATGTGAACGATGCTTTAGCGATTAAAAATCTTTTCAAAAATCTTTTTCATCAAGTTCAATGTACAAAACTCCTGATGACTTATTGAGGGAAACATTACTTTCGTCTTCTTATCCGAATAACACCTTTTGATAGTTATCTTTTTCGGCGTATAGCGCCAGCTGTTCATAAAAATGTTGTTCGAGATTGATAACGGATTTGTAAAGGTTATAAATTTCTGTAGGAAAAAACTTAAATCTGTTGCTTTGACTTTCGCAAATTCACCCGTGAAAAAATTATTCCCGGCATATTGCTATGGCCTAGATTTCCATTACGTAATATTCGTTTTGGGTTTTAACTCATCTATAAACATGATTACTACGCGAATATATACGAGTGCAACATAGCATTTCTTATCGTTTGTTATTAATACAGTCATTTCTTCGATGAATACTTATAAACATATTTTTGTTTAGAACATTAATTAGTAATATGAAAATGTTTTGTCGGAAGATATTAACATGTAATATAAGTAAAAAATCATTGATAATATCTATGCACACGTACCGACAAATTGTGTCAAAGCATGCGGAAGAATAGCTCGAAGAACGTTTTACGACAATCCCGACAAGGAAGATCGTTATTTTGCGGGAAAATATGAATGCCTTCTCCTATTCAATCTTTTAGAAAATTGATTTTTTCAGAAGAGTGTTCACCATGCACTTGCACTGCACTTTTATAACAAAAGTAGAATAGAATGATATACAAATGGATGAAAATTATATTTACATGCAGGGACTTTTTATACTAACTAGTATAGAAAGTCCCTGATACATGTAACAGTTATATGAATATAATATATAACAACAAACCAGTGTATACTGATTTGTATCACTGCAATATAATAGTTATTACGGTGAGGTTGTATACACCTGGAAAAAAGTATTGCAACACCAAATTGAAATTGAATTAAAAAAAACACTCATTATTTTTTTGTGATATAATTTGGTAAGATAGAACTAGTTAAACATTATTTAAGTATCACCTGAGTTTAATCAATAAATATCGACTCGATAAGTTTTTATCTGCACATGCAGCTACTGTACCCGTAAACAGCAAAACAGATGTTTTGATCCTCATTGTTTTCAGCACTTTAAATAACCAAGTTTTTAAAATTATGTGATTGACACCTTATAATGGGTCCTTGACAACTCTTAACTGCAGCAAGATGGCAGATTATCAGCATAAGAGAAGCAGGGATGTCGCTGTAACAACTGCACGCGTTGTTGGTCATCACCATGCCACTGAAGTCGTTTTGAGAATAAAAATCAGGCAATAAACGCTGTAAAAGACCTTCTGAGATAATGAAGACCCCCTATTCCATTTGCTAGAGAAAATCAAGCATAATGAAGGTTGGTCAGAAGGAAACCCATTGCATACAAGACAATCCTAAAATGAGAGTGGTGGCATACAAGAGCCTTTTAACAAGAACTGTTCGAGATCAACTCATCGCTACTGGTTACAGTGCGATAATACCATTTCGGAGACCTTTGCTAACGAGCAGACTTACAGTTTTCCGTATCCAATGTAGTGCAGAGCTCGCCAAAGTTGGAAATTAGCATCGTGGAGGAAGATCCAATGTTCAAATGGAATTTGGTTCATCTTCCTTGGCCCGATCGTAGCCCGGCTTTGAACCATATTGAGCTTATATGGGACA
>JAHUZM010000395.1:0-41056 GCA_019925275.1 Mytilus edulis
TTAAATTTGTGCATTTTGTTTTTTTCAAATAGCTCATATTTAAAAAATGTTCATGAATGTAGAAAAAAACAATGTTTTTTGCTGCATATTTAACAAATCCCAAAAAATGCGCTATTGACGTTTTCATAGAAATTGGCACCCATAGTCTTCTTACGTAATGAAACCAAATGGCATTTTTAAAAAAGAAGGGTACATGAACTCGTTTTCAAGTTAAATAAGTTTGAATGATAAAAATCAGTCGAAAACTGCATATTTTCCCGATAAGTCATGTTTGACATTGCGAAAATAACAATTTGCGTTAGCAACGTCATTAACTCCCCTGTTACTGTATCGTATGCCCTTAATAAAATGTGCAAATTTGAAGATAAGTAGGTAATTCATGTGTAAGAATTTTCATTTCAATATAGAAAATGACATGTTTTAACATATCTAAAATTGCATGTTACAAAAAACAGAATACTTTTGTTTATTTTAATTTTTTCCAACTTTGCCACATAAAGGGAGAAAACTCAAATGTAAGGGCAAATAATTAAAATAGTTTCTTTTACAATAGAATGTGTTAGAAATTTACCTATTTTATTATGTAGCAGAGAAAAAGAGTTCCGTGACCCCATTTGTTTTTCTTATCTGAAAGCATATAGAGCTATCTTTCCATACTTTATCTCAAAATTCTATGGCATAGTTTTCGTTTTATGGCAGAAAATTGGATTTTGCATGCATAATCTATACCAAATTTGTCAATTTTGCAAAACCTGTAAGATGAAGATAAGCCCTATGACCCATTCTTTTTCTTTTTCTTTTCTTTTTAAATCTTGGTTTAAACTACAATTTGAAAAATTATTAAAAATTCTTTGGATTATAATTTTTCCGGAGCACCTGAGATCAACCCCAGTTATTGGTGGGGTTCGTGTTACTTATTCTTTAGTTTTCTATGTTGTTACGTTTCTTCTGTACTATTATTTGTCTGTTTGTCTTTTTAGTTTTTAGTCATGGCGTTGTCAGTTTATTTTCGATCGATGAGTTTGACTGTCCTTCTGGTATATTTCGCCCCCTTTTTTTTAAGACAATCCATCTACCTTAACTGATGTCTGACCCCTTGTTTTGGGATTTGGAGATTTTACATTTCAGGACGGAAATTGACGTCACTTGAGTTTTCCTATGAAATAACGGAAGCAACATATGAGCTGCGTCGAATAGAAATCGACTTTATGCAAATGAATATCAATACATCGCTTAACTTATTTCGGGTTGAACAAATCTCTATGCAAAGTGCATAATGATTCTGTCTTAGGACTGGTGCAATCAAAGGCAACGGGTTTAATCGTTTTAATACCAACCTTCACTCTTACCTGAAACAATAGTGTAACATCACAACAAAGAAATAAATAAAATATGCAACTGTTTGAAAATTGAGTTGATATAAGAACACTACAAAACAGACCAAAATTAGTCTTTTCTTTCGTATTTGAATATTCCAAATCAATTAAAGCCTTATATAAGTAAATGTATACCGGCACTTGCATAAGGTCGATTTCTATCCGACGCAGCTCATATTATATTTAGAAACTGTGAAAATATTTTTATTTACTGGAAGTGCGTTTGATTTCTTTGTTTTTTTTTTATATTAGAAAACATAAAATATTCTAGGAAAAAATTAAAACTCATAACAAAATATTAAAGATAGTTCACAATTTCAGAATCGAACATCCCTTATCCAAACAATAATGTTAATTCTCATTGTAGCGTTGTGCTGTTCCCATTGGCATTGGAAAACGCCAAAGAAACGACAAGGGCAAAGCATACAATGCAAACACTATGAATAGTTCAAGTGATGCCAACCATATTTCTGAGGATTCTGTTATTGTGTGTACTTCGTGTTGTACCGATGGAGATCTCTGTAATAGAAAGGGATGTGGTTCTCCTGGTAAATACTGATTTTTTTAAAACGGAATGTCTCGACATATGCATACCTGTTATGTATTAGAAGGAGAGATGAATAGTCATAGTGTCTGGCATATAAAGCAATCATGTATACCAGGATTATAATTATGTACGTCCACGATCGTTTTGTCTTCAAAAGAATAAAAAAAAAGTTTAATGCTGAGTTCACACGTGATTCGAATTCAATTCGCATTAACTAATTCGAATTAGATTAATTCGCATTCGAAACGTTTTACGTCCTCACGTCATTTCTAATTCGAATTGCAATGCGCGTCAAATTCGCTTAACTGTCCAAAGTCTTAATTATTTATTCTCTGTATGAACAATTTAAGTATAGATTGTAGTAAATGAAACTTAAATTACCAGAATGTTACCCATTTCGTTATTTTCTAAAACTCAAAATTGTTAATCATACCATCTTCATATGCATATATACATTATGTGTGTGCTGTTTTATCTTTATTTGCAAGAAAGGCTACCGATAGAGGGAATGTTATGTTACAACTGTGACCAACAAGCAGCACCAGATATGTGTGATGATATAACGTTATGTGGACCAGACAAGGTTAAGTTAATTACTAATTCAGTATATACGAATTTGTTTTACATGATTTTACATGATTTGTTTTAATACCCAAAAAATTATCATCATTGTATAGATTGGCGTGATTTGAAGATGTTTTATCACAATAATTCGTATGACATACTCGATTTGTCGAATTTTCATGGAACCATACAAGAAACAATAGTCTAGAATCAAAGCGGGTATTTCGCATTTTGATAATTTTGTTTGTTTATACTGTTTTACCTCTGTCTTTCGATCCATCTGTCAGTCCATCAGACCATCAGTCAATTTAAAAAAAAATAAGCTCTTTACTCTCATATACAATAAGACTTTTAGTTCATAGATTTTATGGTTCAGGAATATTTTGAAAAACTCTATTGGATCATTTCTGGATTGAATCTAATGTTATCTATTCAAAACGGTGTTTTATTAAATTATAATTTATTTGCTTTAATACATTTATATCATTATGTTTTGAATTCGTTTTGCAGAACTGTTATATAGAACAGATACAGTTTGGGAGTGATAATCTATTTTCCACGAAATGTATTCAAAAGACGGTAAGATGTAAATCTAGAGTTATTGCGTCTTACAATACTTAAGAAGTAAGAGTTGTCAGCCTTTGATTTGTGTATACGATTACATCACGATGATAGCATTCGATTTAACTTTTCATGAAAGAAAATTACTTATCCACTTGTGTCGTTTTTAGCAATTGACGCGCATTGTATGACCTTTTGATAACGTCATACAACAAAATTGATGGTGGCTATTATACCATATTTTTGTAAAGTTTTGAATGGGCGTAGGAGCCGGAAGGGGAGAGTGCAACAAAACATTTGGACTATAGAACGGATTTTAATCCAAAGTCTTTTTGTTTGTCCCTTTCAGAGCCATACTCTCTGCGACCCCAACACACATAGTGTCAATTAACATGTACGCCACTGAGTTCTAAGAGAGATTAAAAGTATGTTTTGTTATTATTTAATATAAAACATGTTATACTCACTTTCTGAATAGTAAAATTCAATATAAAATTGTTATCATATGTTTTAGGCCTGTACAATCAGTTCCAGTAAAGCCAGATGTTGTGATACAGAACTATGCAATGATCACTTTCTAGACAACAGTACAACACATTTCACAAAACAATCAACTAACTTTGTATCGACAACAACTAGCACTACAACGCAGACATCCCCATCTCTTACTACAACAACAGGTACTCAAGGAATCTTAGAAACTAAGGTCTTTAACATTAAAAATGCTTCACTTTGGATACAGACACATCTTCTTTAAACTTAAAATGAAACAGTGTATTGATTGGTATTATATCTGATATATCAAATATTAATTTTAAATACTTCTGCTGTTGTAGTCACCAGCATTCATGTTTTTATGTTGCATCTTTATTTATTTTTTTATCACTTGGGATTGTAATGTTTTAATATCTATGAAACAGGTTTCATATTGATAAGTATTCCTTTCTTTTATTTCATATTAGAATGATACAATAGAATACAATTCTCAATAATATTAGAGTACATTGATAAATTTTTCAACATTTACACATAGTCAGATTGGAGGAACGTTTTACATCGTTTTAATTTTTTAAAAGGGATTAACGTACGCAAAAATAAACATAACGTCGAAACTTTATTGTCGATTTGACTTTTACTATATTTGAGTGTGTATTCACATCACTATAAACCATGCCACGGTACTTTTCAATCCCAAATTCATGTATTTAGTTTTGATGTTATATTTGTTATTCTCATCGGATTTTGTCTAATGCTTAGTTCGTTTCTGTGTGTGTTACATTTTAATGTTGTGTCGTTGTTCTCCTCTTATATTTAATGCGTTTCCTTCAGTTTTATTTTGTAACCCGGATTTTTTTTTATAGACTGATGAGTTTCGAACAGCGGTATACTACTGTTGCCTTTATTTATTACCGCTATCTCATTCAGTTGTTTTTAATATTTCCGTGTAAATTTTTTAACAACAACATATAACTGTCTTAATTTCCATGTCAGCTTCACCAACGCTGGCAAATAACTATTATTAAAAGTTTCCCCCCTTTTTTTTCTTTTTTTTTTTTTAAATAAGAACGTTATAACACAAAAATTAAAAAAAATGAGCATTTGTTTTTTATAAACTTATCAACTATGTTATACGCATATGTTTTTTTTAAATAATACAAAACATATGTTTT
Source organism: Mytilus edulis (assembly GCA_019925275.1). Taxonomy (NCBI): domain Eukaryota; kingdom Metazoa; phylum Mollusca; class Bivalvia; order Mytilida; family Mytilidae; genus Mytilus; species Mytilus edulis. Next base: position 4,719 of record JAHUZM010000395.1, read on the forward strand.
CACCCTAACATATCTCTGAACTGAATTTTGTAGGCATGCGATGTCCTTATCAATGGCATTACCACGAGAGTTCAAAATATTGTTATCTGGAAAATGAAGGGACGATGACACTTGATGAAGCTAGAGTAAGATACTCTCATTCATTTGTACTGTAGTCTTGTCGTCATGGTGGCATTTTAATAATATATTTAACATTGCTATAAAAGCGGAAGGTTTGACCTGTCACAAAACCAGGTTCAACACACCATTTTTTTCTTAAAATGTCCTGTATCAAGTCAGGAAAATGGCCATTGTTATATTATAGTTCGTTTCTGTGTGTGTTACATTTTACTGTTGTGTTTCTGTTGTGTCGTTGTTCTCTTATATTTGACGCCTTTCCATCAGTTTTAGTTTGTAACCCGGATTTGTTTTTTTCTCTATCGATTTATGAGTTTCGAACAGCGGTATACTACTTTAATATATCACAATAGGGACACATTATTTTCAAAATAATCGTTATCGTTTTTTGTATTTAAAAGAAATGGCAGTCAAACCCTTGATTAAATTGGACGTCAGTTTGATTGTGCGGTATGTAAAATTTCGTAGACTCGTTTGATAAAAAAAAAAAAAGTAAAATCACAAAAATACTGAACTCCGACGAAAATTCCAAACGGAAATTTGCTAATCAAATGACAAAATCTAATGATAAAACACATCAAACGAATGGACAACAACTTGGTACAGGCATTTTTAAATGTTGAAAATGGTGGATTACACCTGGTTTCATAGCGCTTAACATCTCACTTGTATGACAGTCGCATCAAATTTCATTATATTTACAACGATGTGTGAACAAAACAGACATAATAGGTAAATTAGTCAAAATATGGATACAGCAGTCATCACTGTGTCACAATCTCAAAACAAACAAATATTTAACAAAAAAAAACAAAAAAAACACAAAATATTGGACTTGCATCCGACGCCTTGTGTAGAATAAGAGCCACACTCCTAATAGGTTAACGAGATCTTGCAACACCTGTTTGAGGGTGCGTAGATGACTTGTTGCATGTAAACAAGACATATTCAGCTTACCATCATTTTGCTGTCCAAATATATATCGTTCTGAATCCCGGTTTGCTGAACCTATCTAATTTGTTAGTTGATTTATCTTTGTGTTGAATATGCATGAAATATTTGCCAATGGACGCTAAACAGGCAATAACCATCATTTAAGTGTGCCCTTTGTTTGATTATGTGTTACATGAACAATCCATTCTTGATTTTTCGGATGATATTTGCGGTTTCTTTTTGTTGTTTCTAAGGTTTTAATCAGACTTGCATTAACGATGTTATATTTGCGCCATGTCGGTATAAACATTGAAAACTTTTGTTACAGGAAACTTGCAAGCGATACGGACAACATCTTCCAATCATAGAAAACTTAAACGAGCAAGATTTTATTAAATCTATAATGGAACCTATGCATGTAACAAGTGAGATAGCTTTATTTCATTATAAAGAAATGCAATTATGTCTTAAAATAATTAAAAATACAATATATAAAGTGCGTTTTAATTTGTTTGATTGTTTGATTGTTTGTTTTTTTTAATGTTTTTTTTTAAACATTTTTTTATATGAATTTAGTAGATAAAGTTACTGATTTCTGATGAATGATGAAATCAAAAATGCTAAAAAGCACAAAAAAATACTACAATATACCAGCGTCGTGATCTTGTTTCAGTCTGGTTAGATGGTACGGATATTACAAATGAAGGGAAGTGGGTATGGTATACTACAGGTCAGCCCATTGGATATTTTAACTGGAGTCCAGGACAACCAGACCATTACTTTGGGGTCCATAGAGAAAACTGTATGGATTATGGACCTGAATACAACATGCAGTGGAATGACGCACCATGTCATAATAGTTTCAGGAAGCACAATGTACTATGTGAGGGAGGGTAAGTATAATTATATATACATATAGGTAACATTTCAGTAGTTGGTCAAAGTGTGACACTATTTTTTGGGAAACTTCACCAACAAAAAACGTATAACAAAAACACCGATCCTCAAGGCAAATTCAAAAAAGGAAATCCACAAAGAATAAAAGAATGAAAATAGGACTTCCGAATATCTTTCTTCCATCAAAACTTTCGACAAATTATTATCCGAAATTAGCATTTTGTACATTACATATCCGTTGTAGTTTTTATTTATTTGATTTAAAAAAGACAAATTGAAACTTTCGTTTCCAATAAAGAGCGAATGAGAATTAATCTGTGCGTACTGTATGTAATCTGTAACTTTTTTTACAATGTTTTGAATTTCAATTTACCTATACATTTGTTTTTTGTTAAAAGTTTTTATATCAAACAGCCGAAAGCTACAAGTGGGTCTTCAATGTAGCGAGAAACTCCCGCACCCGTAGGCGTCCTTCATCTGGCCCTTAAAAAATATGTATACTAGTACAGTGATAATGGACGTCATACTACACAAGAAACTAAAATTATTAATCATACAAGACTAGCAAAGGCCAGAGGCTCCTGACTTGGGACAGGCGCAAAATTGCGGCGGGGTTAAACATGTTTATGAGATCTCAACACTCCCCTATACCTCTAGCCAATGAGGAAAAGTAAACGCACAACAATACGCACATTAAAATTCAGTTCAAGAGAAGTCCGAGTCCGATGTCAGAAGATGTAACAAAAGAAAATAAATAAAATGACAATAATAGATAAATAACAACAAACTACTTACTAGCAGTTAACTGACATGTCAGCTCCAGACCTCAATTAAACTGATTGAAAGATTATGTCTTCATCATATGAATATCAGGCACAATCCCTCCCGTTAAGGGTTTAGTATCATACTATCATAAAATATATGAGAACATAACCCCTGTCATGCAAACAACTGGTTTTTTTTTAATAAATGTGTTTAGTTCCGAATATATATTTTATAATACGAAAATGTCTTCCTGTACGATACTTACGTTTTTAATATGTTCCAGTGTACAGACAACGGTTCCAAGTAAGTAAAACATCGTAGCACTATATTACGAGCCAAGGGTTATGGTCAAGCGAGAAATTAACGCAATAGAAATTGAGAATGGAAATGGGCAATTTGTCTAACAGATAACGACCAGACAAAAGAACAGAAAACAGTTCAAGGCCACAATTGGGTCTTAAACACAGCGAGAAAATCCTCCAAATGCTCATATTAAGACATTTAAAGTCGTGTGTTTGATTATTTGTTTTGAAATATAAGACATTTTGATAATCAGCATTGAATTCTGTGCATTCCCCTTGTCTAACTATACAACATGTGGTACGAGTTAAATTATATTTAATGAGGAGACGTATAGCTTGTATACAAATAAAAAGAAAACACAATGCCGTGGTCACTGCTTTGTGGTGGCTATATAAATACATTTTTCGTGTGTGTGTCATTTTTATTTTGCTTTGTGTTATATTTTAAGTAAAAATTACATTCGTTTTGATTTCAGCTCATACATTCTTGTTTTTATTCTCCCATGCCAAATTTCAGACTCCTGTACCGTTTATTTCACGAATATAAATATTTTCTATGTCACTATAATGCATTTTTGTTTTATAAAAGAGATTGATATATTCAAAAGAAAAATTGTGTTGAAATATATTGTTAGCGGGAGATTGTAAAGAAAAGTCTCATTAAGTTTGGATGTTGACATTTTCAGAATGTAGCAATAATTTACCGCATTAACATTTATTGTTAATTTTGTTTATTTATCATTCTATCAATACAGCATGCTCAAGTAATTGGATTCATAAAGATCATTACATGTATTGTGTCATGGATTTTACCGGTAATTGGTACACTGCACAGGTAAGCAAAGAATAAGTTTCGATGATAGTGTTAGGTGTACGTGCATCACAAAAACACTCATGTCTAACCCAGCGACAGTGTTAAGATGTGCATCTAAAAAAAAAACAGCCGCAGTTTTTGCGCTTCTCCAAAGTCAGGAGCCTCTGGCCTTTGTTGGTCTTGTTTTTTGGTTTCCTTATATGTTTCGGGGTTTAGTGTGACCTCTATTTCGCTGAACATGTACACCTTTTTGTTTAGGGACCAGTTAAAGCCCGCCTCCGGGTGGAGGATTTTCTCGCTTTTTTGAAGATCCACTGGTGGTCTTATGTTGTTTACTGCTACTTGGTCGGGTTGCTGCTCCTTTACACAACTCCCCGTTTATATCTCAATTTTATAATTTCCCTTTGACCAAAAATGTCCTGCAATACATATCACTTTATATTATACAACCATTTTAAATCATGATATATTACTTTGTTGAACTATTATAGGCTCAAATCAAAAGATGCTGAAATACTTATTATTAGACCAAAAAAGTATAAATGTTTAAGAAAGATTTTAAAAAATCTGATGTCTCACAAAACTTCGAGATATTTCCCCAAAAATAAAGGATATGATTTTCTCAGGATATTGGTCCTGTGTTATTGTAGAAAAGATAATAAGTATTATTACCCTTACAACCTTGGCTCTGTCCCTCCACTCCCCCCTAAAAATGAAATTATATCAGATAGCGGCATGTTTTGCTTACATCTGCTTACCCTCTGCTTACCCTTCCAGGGCACATGAGATCACCCCCATTTTTTTGGTGGGGTTCGTTTTGCTTAGTCTTTAGTATTCTATGTTGTGGCTTGTGTCTGTTTGTCTTTTTTCTTTTTGAACTTTTTTGTTGTTGTCAGTTTGTTATCGATCTATGAGTTTGGAGGTCCCTTTGATATCTTTTGATACTCTTGTACTTTCGTCTTTAGGTTGCATTTCTGTTTTTTTGTCGCCAATGCAATTTTCAATAGGAACCCCTTTCCTACTAAAATTTTTACTATGAAGTTTTGGAAAAAAATAATTCCAAGAATGGGAAAGTTCATATGCCCTTCTAAATTTTTCAAAGGTCAAAATATAGCGAGAGGGCTGTGCGGAACTGTCAATGTTTATATGCCCAGAACTTCTGAGAGTTAACATTCGTAAGTTATGTCTCTTCGAGATGAAATCTAAAGATCATATTTGAGAAACAGACTGAGTACGTAAAAACAAATTAATTATCTATGAATATGATATATCTCCCCAAAAGAGGCGTGGTTTGAGAAACAGCTGTATTTACAAAGGGCAACCTTTTATTCTTTTTCTTCCTTTATAACTATCTGATACTACATATTGATTAGATATTATATGATATATTATAGACTGACCAAACATGCATATCGTGGGAGTTCGAATTTGAGTTCGTTCCGCTTGAGCGAAATCTGTGTTACAGCGGCATATATTTCATGCATATTCAGGACAAGAATGATTGTCATTCTATAAAAATAAAAATAAAAGCATACTCTGAACTAGCAATTGTTTTGATGATAATAATTAAGGCCTTTTTCACAATCGTATGAAATGTATGCTTAAGTTCATAACTTTATTGGTCCTTTTTAAATCACAAAACATTATACTTTAGATAATACTATTTGGATTTTGTATTATAGATAAAACATGTTCTAGTTCGAACCATTTCCCGCTAAATACGTGATTAGTTTGAAGGTATTTTCCGCAATGCATCACTATATGACTGTTTCGTGTTGTAGAAAATGTGTTCGAGTTTATCTGCACACCTTCCAGTGGCAGACACAGCTGAAGCTTTTAAAAGAATTGGAGATGTAACAGGAAGATCCAATGACAGTACGTAAATTGCATTATGGGTAAATGACAATTAAGGATGTTTGCAGCTGAAATTTACAATAACAATATTTTTATATAAGTTATGTAGTTTTTAGAACATTATATTTATTGCATTTTTTTGTAAATAGAATATTTGCATGTATTTGGATTTCAAGTATTAGCAAAAACAGGGTGTTAGGTGTAAGGGTAATTTTTTAGGTTTTGAGATATAAAGGGGTTACTGAGCATACTAGCCTATGAAAAGAGGAAGAGGGATTTCTTATTATTAGAAATATGATGATGAACTGGTAGTTGATGTCCAGTGGCAACTATTGCATGCATATCAATTGCTAATAATCTAACAAGCTGTCTATCTAGACTACTATTATATCTTTCTAGCTTTTAAAAATGTCTATGCAAATGCTATGACATATTTGAATTGAAAAGTCACTCGTTATGCTAGTGCAAGAATAAAAGTTGTCAATTTATGTTCACTAAAATTGAAATATATTTACAGTCTGGTTAGACGGTACAGACGAACATCATCCTAATCTATGGAAGTGGCAATCAACTGGGTTAGAATTCAGGTAAGTGTATTCGTGCTCAGTGAAGATTGCCCTCCCCCCCAAAAAAAAACAAAAAAAAAACAAAAGAAAACTAGATCAAAATATTTTCAGAAATATAGATTTATGTAAAACATAAGGCTTGCATTTTCACAAGAGAAGTCTTCTTTTGTATATACATGTTTAAATACACAAAACAAAACATTTTGTTTTCAATCTGTTTAAATAAAAAAAAAAGATATAAGCACAATTCTTGTTGACGCACATACTCTAAATCTTCCTTAATCTATACAATATTTCTTGATAAAAAAAAAACAACGTCTGTATTGTATTGATGGTGTATCTCAAATGATGAATGAGTGAAACTTGTCATTTTTACCTCCTTTCAGTTTATTTGTGTATGAATAAAAGCAGATATTTGGTGAAGATTTTAGATCTTCGAATCAACTTGAATTTACAAACAACTACATAAGCACTAAAAAACTAACCTGCATTGTTTTAAAAAAGACAGGTCCTGTACTATGCCAAGCTCTTTATCACCTGCGTCTAAAATTACAGAGCCATTGCATTGCCCGACGCCAGAAGGATTTGTTACATTATATGTTTTGTTTGCACTTACATCATGTCCATAAAAATAATTTTACATTTAAGAGAAAACTTTGAATGACAGAATGATCAACGCATGTGTTACAGAGACGCAGTTTTTTTCAATATTTCCAATTTACATTAATTTTTTAGCATTAATCTAATTTGGCTATCTAAATAGGAATTTTGATATTTATTTCGGTAAAGTAGGCCATATTAGATTCAAAATACAATGCGTATGCCCGGGGGGGGGGGGGGGGGGGTGTTACTGACTCTCCTTTCGGGTATAACTGTGCCGACAGCACTTGCCAAATCATACCCTGTTCTAACCAGAAAATATCGAAAAACATATCCTGTTATAAACAAAGCTATTGAAAAACATACCCTGTTCTATACACGCTTAGAAAATGTATACCCTGTACTAGACCGTAAAAACTTGATGCAGCTCTAGACTATCTTAAACAGTTAAATAAACGATTCTGTTCTAGACAAACACTTTGTTTATAAAAGACCCCGTTCTCATCGGCAAGCATGAACAACGGATCCTGTTCACCTAACCAGCAGGGCATGAAAAGTGACCCTGTTTTGCGGCACACTCATACCACTAAAAATATAGGAAGATTAATTGATCGATTGTGGTATGCTCAAAGTCCAGTGGCAAATATTACATGCTTTTCAGGATATTTGTACCAGATGATAGGATGACAAAAACTAGTTAAAGGCGCGCTTTCGTATGTTTTGTAAATTTCAACATTTTCTGAATATAAATGATCAGTTACTATAAAACAAACGAACGATTTATGCATATTGTATTTGGACAAGCTTCATTTCTACACCCTCCCCCCAAAACAATAAAACGACAACCACTGAACAACAGGTTCCTGATTTATGACAGGTACAAACAAATGCAGCGGTTTTAAAACGTTTTAATAGACACCAACCTTCATCCTAATCTGAAACAATAGTGTAACATCACAACATAGAAAAACAGTATGTTATATGTGTAGTTCTCTTTTAGATTCCAACATTGGGCGCCTGGGGAACCCAACGATGGGACAGAACATTGTTTGGAGGTTGTTGCACGTACAGAATGGCGCTGGAATGACGGACATTGCGAACAAACGGGGCGTGTCAATAAACTGGTATGCGAACGATATGAACTGACAGCTCAGAATGTTATTGGATGATTTATATTGCAATTGATTATTGATTGAAATATGACATGACATCATATACAGCATAGATCGACTTTTTCTTATGATTTTGGGTGTACTTTTGTTTTTTTGAATAATGAAACTTTAAATATTAAAAAAAAACTTTATTGTGTTTAGATTTCAACAACAGCATCAACATGTATCTAAGTTCAATCCTTTTATTCATTGAACACAAAATTAATTTGTTTCAGAAGGGAAGTAAAAAAATATTGTTTTCAGTAAAAATTAGTAAAAAATAAAATAAACATTTTATTCTAGATCCAGTGCGGTTTAAAAGACATTATGTCTTAAATTTTTAGTCAAAAGGAATACAATAGCACATTTTTCACTATAAACAAAGTACATTGAACAATTGAAGGTATGATAAGAAAGTCAATATTGAAAATTCATTACCAATCATTATACAAGTATTGAGCGTAAAATTATAAAAATTGTATTATTTTTTTAAATGCGAACTTATAATATTGGACAGCAAAAGCAAAAGGAGCATAAATCTGCAGCGTGTTTACTTGAATAGAGGCATCCAAGAAGAATTGTTTAACGGTATTTTAATTTTTAGGATCCAATGAAATATTTCATATATAATTTATGGATCATACATCAAAATCTTAAAATAATTCTTTTAATAGTTGTACATATCGAAATCGACAAGACAAGAAAAAACATTGTTACAGTTAATAGATACATCTGCTATAAATTTCTCGCGAGATCTGTAACTCGGTGCAAATGAATCAAATGTCCATTTCATACGCTGAGTAAATTAGAGACCGGACAACTAGTTGACAAACAAATAAAACATTTCACGTCGTCTGCGACACAGATTCCTCATTAATTAATTGTCCCATCCTTATTTACAAAAACAGCTACAAACTGATTGCTTCCTCATAAATATGGTAATTAGTAGATTAAATATTTGTCTACCAATTTCTTGGTGTGATATTTAATAGATTTTAATGGCTGAATACGATATCGAACAGGTTTGGTCTGTGTATTTTTGTAAAATCAATTTCGGGATTGTTTCGTGTAGCTGTACTTAACATATCCAGCGCTTGACTTTAAATGTTTAGCGCTAGATTTTAGATCTACAGCGCTGTCTTTAAAAACCACAACTGTTTATCTATTATGAGACCAAAAGGGTTCTATACAAAATAGATTATATCTTAACAAAGAAGTTTTACTTGCGCCTTCCTATATGTCAGGTTGGAGAATATACCATATCAAATTTATGACTGAAAAAAACACTTCCAAATTTCATTCAGGTTTTAATAGTAAATGCTTTTTTTTTTTAGAGAAATTAATCGATATTTCGAATCTCTTAAAACAAAATGTTGTAAGTATCTCTGTGTTATATTTTGCACATTTGTTCGAAAATTGCATTTTACAGATTAGAAATAGATTTTACGCAATATTCTAGAAACTCTAGTATAACTTTTAAGTTTTCTTTGTCGCCGTGTTTCGTTATTTGCCATAACGTTGTCAGTATCTCTTCGACATATCAGTGTTTAATCTCACCCTTTTTTCGTCCGCCTATTATTAAATGATTATTTAATAAATTATTAATGTACGTTTTGTTTATTTAAAGAAGAATATAATGTGATAGGAGCACAGATAATTAATAAGCTTGAGGGTGAAATACGGATTGAATAAAAAAAGGCCAGTATCCTTACCATACAGTTGCGTCGTGGTCTAAATTGTTCCATTGTAGACAAGGAGCCTATGCATTTACTTATGACTATTAAAGGTCGGTCTCTTGTTTTGTCGTTTCCTCTTTAATTTTGTTAATTTCTTATGGAATCATTATATGATGTTCACTGTTTGTCCGAAACGATGTGTCTAAACTCACAAGCGACATTTGATTTTAGACACCCTTAAAAGTATAACCACAAAAATATTGAGCTCCCTAGTCAAATGGCAAAATCAAAAGCTAAAAAAAATCATACGAATGGATAATAACTGTCATATTCCTGACTTCGTACAGGCATTTTCTTATGTATCTGGATTGAACCTGGTTTTATAGCTAGCTAAACCTCTCACTTGTACGACACGACAGTCGCATCAAATTCCATTATATTGACAACACTGTGTGAACAAAACAAACAGACATAGTATATAGTAGTTTGATCTGTACGATTGTGTCCTATAACCGATTGTGACTTTTTGACTAATATAAAAAAGAAGATGTGGTATGATTGCCAATGAGACACCTGTCCACAAGAGACCAAAATGACACAGACATTAACAACTGTAGGTCACCGTACGGCCTTCAACAATGAGCAAAGCCCATCCCGCATAGTCAGCTATAAAAGGTCCCGATATGACCATGTAAAACAATTGAAACGAGAAAACTAACAGCCTTATTTGTATAAAAAAATAACGAAAAACAAATATGTAACACAAAAACAAACGACAACCACTGAATTACAGGCTCCTGACTTGTAGGTTTGTTACTTTGATTTGATTGTTAATTCCTAATAGATTAATAATATTGTTATGTTTCGTCAAAATTATTTGTTTTTGTCTCTTGGTATTTTTTTTATACTCCTCTTATAATGTAAACACAAACCCACAGAGAATCATTACGGGCTTAAAGACATATTTTAAGATGTTCGATATTTTGTTATAAAACAATCAATGTAAGAAAAACTATTGTATGGGTTGATATAAATGTATTGTACCCCCTTCAACAACAACAAAATATTTGCACGCGGCCTTTTCATATCTTTTAAGTTCATTATGATTATTTAGCGTGTTTTCCTATGTCTATATGCTATCCTTTAGTTCTATCTTTGCTACAAATTTAAGCGACATTTTAAGATAATTGCACTTACATTTAAAACCATGTCACAACATCTTACTATATAATAAATGATACGATCGAAAAGGTATAATTTTCTTGGCGGATTTCTTAAAATAATATTATTGTGTCTGCTAGTATTCCTTGATGGCTGTAGTTTATGTCTTTGTGACCATAAATACATATATTCTAATCAAACCGGTAACAGTATCAGGTTTATTTTACAAAATCAAGATCTTGGATTACTTTTTGTCACCAAATTCGATGCACAACATTAGTGGACAATTTTATCGTATCTCATGCATAAATTCATTTCACCATTTCTGATTAGTTTCTTGGCCAAAAAGTTTATTTCTACAATACGGGGATTGTCGAAGATCGATAGTCTCCCTTATTACTATTCAAATTAACCAATCAAAATGTATACAATACATAAAATATGTCAGTACGTTTATCCTACCAGCTTCTATTGTCGCTTATAGGATCATTTAAGGTTAGAAAGTCATAGAGCAATTAGAAAATCTATTCATTTTTTACTGTAGATAACTATAACGTATAAATATGTAATCTAAAGCCATCTTTAAATAACGTACTTCAGTTTCTGTCACGTGACATGAAGTTGTGCAGTCATACGTCTAAAGTTTTCTTGACGAAGAGTTGGTTGAATTCTAATTGAAATGAATTTTTCTGTGCACCATGAAATTTATGAACGGAATTTGAAACATTTGAAATATGTGTAACAACTTTTGAGTAATTAACCGCGTGAAGTAGTTTTTTAGCCTATTTTTGGATAACTGTTCCCGCCAGCATTCAAATTTCCGAAATGGATTCTAAAATGCCTGTCATAGACGGAATAGGGAAACTAATGATAACAGAAAAACCTAAAGAATTACCAGAAAGGGAGAAATGGAGCAAGAAGATAGATTTTCTGCTATCCGTTATTGGATTCGCTGTTGACTTAGGAAATGTTTGGAGGTTTCCATATATCTGTTATAAAAACGGCGGCGGTATGTATAGTGCTTCTTGAATTCTTACTTTTTTCGGATGCATATCTGTAAAGCAGGTTTTTATAACTACCACAATTTGCTTTGCATGTCTCATTTTCATCTTTTATTTGATTTACTTCTAAGAAGGTTAACGCATTCTATGATTTTCTTTCGAATAATAAATCTTAGAGAATGAAAAGAAGACAAGTTTTCCTCAAAGCTGAAAACGTGGAACCGGATTGAAAAGAAATATGTATTTTCATATAACTTGGTTTGATTTTCAAACTTTTAGTTATGCAACACAAGTGATATTGTTTTTTTCTTTTTCAAAATATCCAGATGATTCATAATACGAATTTGTTATTTTGTAAACTTGTTTAACAAGAGTTTTCATCAGGAGATCTTTAATTAAACTAGATTTATAATGTCGCACTTCCCATTCGTATGATATTATTTTTAGTGATAAATTATAAGGTTATTACATTGCCAAAAGTATTCGTCACTTGTTGTTTTCACTAAATATTTCATTTGGATGGTAAAAATATATTATGGGGTTATGTCTGGTCTAATCTTAATAAAAATACAAATTGGTACCAATGGAGACAGAATGGTCACCGGCTGATTTTTATGTTTCTTGCTGGTGTAGAGCGTGTTTCTAGCACCTTTTTGATAAAACTGAGTGACGACATTTGCATATATACCAAAATGTATAGTACAAAACAGAAGCAAAAGCACATTATTTTGAGCTTTTATTTGTATATATTCAACGTACCCGTAGTAAGCGGTATCAGTGCCCGGCACGTTATCATCAGTACATATATGCTGATGGGGTGTTAAAAAATAAAGAAGAAGAAGTGAACTCTTGTTGTTTTGAACGTTTATCGGTCAATAACAATGGTTTTGTGTACACTTTTGACAAAACATTTACCAAGGTTCTTAAATTATGAATTTCTAAATAGATTAAAATTGTGTTTTTGTTTCAATTCTATTTATCGTTCGTTATCTTGAGAGATATGTTTTTAATCCATTATTTATCAGTGGGAAAAAGTCGAGTGTAAAATATTGCCTCCCCTGCAAACACAAAACACTTGATATGTTCAAAATTTGTTCCATTTCAAAAAGAGCGTAATTAATTATAAATTCACAAGAAAACGTTCCTGGTCAATTATGAAAATAAAAATGAATGACACATGTAAAACAATTCAAACGAGAAAACCAACGGCCTAATTTATGTACAAAAAAGGAACGAAAAACAAACATGTAACACCTAACAAACCTGTTTGCCGGTTAGTTAAAATGATGCAAAAATTTAGTTTTTTTTTTCATTTGGCGTGTCTACATGAGCTTAGTGATCGAACTTTATTTCTGATAATCCTGATTTTGTTCACATTAAAAATTTCTATTCAATGCTTTTATTTATTTTAATTTACAATAAAAATATAACACTGTACACATGACTTTTTAAAACTTTTACTTACACATCACAGTGACAATTAAAAAACCTTTATTTAATTAAGTCATATGAATACGATATCTTTCATTAAAATACGAGAATTGTAAAATGTTGATAACAATCAACTGGGTCAATCAAAACAAAATTTTGATATGATATTTCATTAAACAAATACGAGGACAATACATATGTACTTTATACATTTATTCAGTTTGTGACCTTATGAATAGACTTTTTAATTATCATAATTATATTTTGTAAGTTTTATATGATATATTTTTCAACAATATACTTATGTTTTTGCTCCAACGATATTTGGTAAATAAGTTGTAGAATTTCTTTTTTAAATTTTGTTAACATTTACAGATAAAAATACTTTCATGGCCTGTTGAAATTTATTTTATATATACAGCATTTAAAAATACAATTGGAAATTTATTATCTGTGAGTGTACCATTTGCTTTTTAACTTTATTTAAAGAAGTTCTATAATTTCAATTGTCGTATTGATAAACATATGACCCACCTGGTTTGGTTTGGATGATGTTATAATTAGTAATAATATTAAATATATCTTTTACATAAATAACAGGCCATATAAAAATATGATCTGTATAACCATGCGTTTCAGAAAATAACCATACTTAAATAAAATTCGTTCAAAAACTAACCCAACACTAAAATTCTATACTACCCCCAGTTTAACTGTAGCAGTTCCAAAGATTTCAATATGACTGATATGTATATGGATATTTACTGGTAACATTCCAAAGTTATGTTTCTACGAGATGAAACATAGATATCATAACTGGGAACCGGTACGTCAACACAATTAATTGTCTATGTATATTGTATATCTCCCCGAAAGAGGCGTGGTTGAGAAACAGCTGTATTTAAAAGGTGCAACATATACAAACATTTATTCAAATAGAAAACTCTCTAAAAACACTTTTCTCACAACAATACTTATTTATCATGCCACTGCTGGAGGACGTTTCGTCCCCGAGGGTATCATGATACAAGCCCAGTAGTCAGCACTTCAGTGTTGACATGAATATAATTATATGCCTTATTGGTCATTTTATAAATTTCCTGTTACAAAACTTTGAATTTTTCAAAAACTAAGGATTTTCTTATCCCGGGAAAAGATTACCTTAGCCGTATTGGCACATTTTTTTGGATATTTTGGGTCCTCAATGCTCTTCAACTTTGTACTTGTTTGGCTTTATAACTATTTTGATCTGAGCGTCATTGATGAGTCTTATGTAGACGAAACGCGCGTCTGGTGTATCAAATTATAATCTCAAAAATATTGTTATTAAATTTAAGTTAATTTGACCTTAAATTAAATTTTTAAATAATCTCAACCTTGAAATAATTTTGTTTGTTTGGATAAGTTAGTCCAATTTTGAATTCATAACAACATTTGACCAGTTTGTTTTTAAATAGGGCATATGTGCATCTGGGGAAATTGAAAAGTTGCAAACAATAATATGCAATCTTCCATTTGACATCATTGTGTATAAAAATTGCTCAGGGATATTTTGTTTAAATTGGTCAATTATTTCAATACAATGAGAGGAATCAGTCTTAGAGGGGGAATTTAATTCTTTAGTGTTAAGAGGGAAACCATGGATATAACTAAAAAATATTGCACAAGGTTTCCTGCTTGCATGGTGCTTTAATCACTGAAGTTTAAGCAAAAATCTGTTATTTTGATAAATCACTATTACACAGCACTCTGCATATTCTTTGGTGGACAGGTACTTAACACATACACACACGACAACCACTGAAATACATGACCATATCAATTATCATTCATGTCGGCATAGAAGTGCTGACTACTGGGCTCGTGATACCCTTGGGGAATCAAAACTCCACCAGTAGTGTCATCGACCCAGTACTTGTTAATAAACTCATCGTAGATACCAGGATGAAATTTTGTATTTACACCAGACGCGCGTTTCTTCTACAAAAGATTTACCAGTGACGCTCGAATCCCCAAAAGATAAAAAGGCCAAATAAATAACGAAGTCGAAGAGCATTAAGGACCAAAATTTCAAAAAGTTATGCCAGATACAGCTTAGGTACTGAAGGCAGATCGAATCAAGAGTGGACGAATTTTCTATATTCACCATAATTAAAACAGGAGCGTCACACAAAACTATTTCTCAAAACGTTCGAACAAAGCTTTAAAAAAACGTAAAATGGGTTGTGGTATTGCTAAACCGAATAGCTTTGGCCAAGCAATGTTTGTGATACAAGTCCTCGTTTGTCCTAAAAAAATTCTCAAGAAGTCTCTCTTGTCTTTATCACATCTGCAGTCCGTTTAAATGCAGTTCAGATGGGGTAGATTTATCCGTTCGCCTCATACGGACACCGTTTCCAAGCAGCATAAGGCCATCTGTTGTTCGTTTAATTCGGTTTGTAACTAAATCTACTTCATTCCTTATACGTCGAAATCCGTTTTAACTAGTTATTTCCATCGCTCTCAGATATTTTAACTTGTTCTGATGTTTATGCTACATTTGGAGACATATTATATGATTGTCTGTTATTCAGTTTGATACATGTGATGCTGTTTTGATGTTCGTCTTCATTGTTTGAGTATGTTTATACAATATGCATTTCATTCCTCCTTAATACAAACAAGGACGGGTATTATTCATAGAAGATACTCCCACGCCCTTAAGAGCTGCAAAGTTATCCATGGTTCTGAACATTTGATTAGCCAAATGATGAATCATATTTTTTATGCCGAACTCTGTCTGATTGATCGATTTAAGAGCTGAAAAAAACACACTATAAACTATTTACACCACTGGGTAGATGCCACTGCTGGTGGACGTTTCGTCCCGAGGGTATCGTCAGCCCAGTAGTCAACATTCCAGAGTTGACATGAATATCAATAATGTGGTCATTTTAATAAATTACCTGTTTACAAAACCTTGAATTTTACGAAAAACTAATGATTTTCTTATCACAGGCAGTAGATTACCTTAGCAGTATTTGGCACAACTTTTTGGTATTTTGGGTCCTTAATGCTCTTCAACTTTGTACTTGTTTGGTTTTATAAATATTTTGATATGAGCGTCACTGATGAGTCTTATGTAGACGAAACGCGCGTCTGGCGTACGAAATTATAATCCTGGTACCTTTGATAAGTATTCGACTAAGTAGAACTTGTTTTTTGTTTGTTTTGATCAAATTTAAACGGATGAAATACCCAATTAGAACGTTATGACATGAGCTAGGCCTGTGTGTGAACGAAATGAACCTAGTACGTTTCTACTATGGCAATCATATGCACTCTGTCTATTTGCAAGATAGGATGGTTATCCTAAAAATTTTACCAGACTCACGTTCGCTAGAGCACCATTCCACATCAGTCCCACCAGTGACGTTCGTAAACAGACCGCAAAAATAGAACTACGCCTTATTCTTTTATTCGCACATCTAAATTTTCCTTATATCAAACATTCAAACCAAAGTAGAGAATTCAATTTTCATGGATTACATTAAGAAGCCAGCTGAAGCCCACTTCCGGGTGCGGGATATTCTCGCTGTGTTGAAGACCCATTGGTGGTCGTCGGCTGTTTTCTGTCGGGTATTCTTTTCCTGGTGAATGTTGATATTGTATATTGCACTGAACGCGAATCAAAATAAATTATTCGTTGATAATAGTCAATTTCGATTTATAATGGTGTGCAAAAGCTAAGTCGAATACGCTAGACGAAAATTCAGTGGGTATGAATGTTTAACATCAAATGTTTGCTCTGCTAAATCTTTTCCTGTATCAATGACTTTTAAAATGCATGATCTAGTAACCATGGTCATTGTTTTGATTAAAATATACAATAGGATTGAATGTAGGAAATGCATTTGGAATAACACCAGTTTTTGGGATACCCGAATGAGAGTTCAATGCAAAAGTTAGTAATGCTGTAATCCGTTTATGTAACATGTGTAAATAATGAAAACAGTGATTTAAAAAAATGTCGTCTAACGACCCTTTGATATTCATGCTGTGTTGTTTTTTAATATAAATAAGTATAAAATGTTTTATCTGCAAAAATACACCAATTGTTGTCTCGGGGGGAAAGTGTATCGACTTTTTACCGATTGGAAGAAATCATGTTTCCATAAAAAATATAAATAGCTTAACACCCAGAATGTAATAGTCTAAGCACTTTCTTTACGCTAGTGTAAGTAAATTTAATTGTGATTACACTTACCTATAAATCGATTGTTTTTCATATAATATCATATCATGTCAGATCAGACAATAATTTGATCTGATAAATTTGAATAAACTCCACAACTGTCTCAGGCATCATAGCGGATCGTAGCACACTCTTTTTGAGGTGGTAAAGATCGAGTTAGATAGAGATAATAGCTCTAATATATTGCTTGAAGTAAGTCGAGTTTTATTGGATATTCAAATATAGCCAGCAGCAGTATTTGTGTATTTCTCTGTTCTGAATGTTCTTGTATTTATTTGTAGTGTATTCCTGTCAGGTAATATTGTAATATTATTGTTGTCATTTTAGTATTATATTTTACATTTCCATAAAAGCGCGAGTTTGGCTAGCCACAAAACAAAGTTCAACCTACGATTTTTTCTTTAAATGTTAAAAAATCATAAATCGATTGAGAGAAAACAAATCCGGGTTACAAACTAAAACCGTGGAAAACATCAAATATAAAAGGAAAAAAACGAAACAACAGAAACACTGAAGTGCAACACACACAAAAAACGGACTATTAAATAACAATTGCAATTTTTCTGACATTTAAAGAAAAAATCGTAGATTGAACTTTGTTTTGTGGCTAGCCAAACCTCGCGCTTTTATGGAAATGTAAAATATAATACTAAAATGACAACACTAATATTACAATATTACCTGACAGGAATACACTACAAATAAATACAAGAACATTCAGAACAGAGAAATACACAAATAAAATACAATAGTACATTTCGACATGCTAACCACAGAAGATAAACATGTAAAACAACATAGGACAGCACACAAAAACAGCACCACAGAACCAGGAACTGTCCGTCACAACTATGATTAAGTTTCTCGCTAAATCATTTAGTTTACACAAGATAATGGTTGAGTACATTTGCATTAGAGTTAGAAAATATACGTATAGTGTCGTGAAATATGAAATTTATTTGTATGAGGCTTAGAGACGGGGAAAATGCGAGGTTGTACCAATAAATAAATTAATAAATAAATTTCATATTTCAAGACACTATAAGTATATTGTATTTATACTGAAATCGATACCAGGCGGTAAGACATTGACATCTTAATTTATAAGGAATTAGAAAGGGAAAATGAACTTAATCAATAACATTTAATAAACATGGTATATACATTATCAATTTAAAGACAAAACAAGTTCAAATTCATAAAAGTTTGACCATTGTAACTACGCGTTTTCATGGTTGTGACGTGACGTGTTTGATAAAATACAGTAGTTCCTGTAAGTAGGCGGGGCTTATACGTAAGTTGGGGTCATTGACGTATGAAGCTAACGTTTATACGTATAGCTTTATCTGTACAGTAAAATAGCTGATTGCAGTGTAACCAATTAGGTGTGTCATTATAAATCAAGCACAGACAACAGCTGTGCACTAGAAAACTCATCAAAGGCAACAGGTTTTAATTTTGTCTTCCTGTTAATCAAAACATATTAAAATACAAATATGAAAATATGAAACTTACAAGTTATCTGAAAATATACTGTTGTTTTTTAGATGACAAAACAAACCAGAATGAAGCAGTGTCGGGCCATATTTAAAAAAATAATTGAAACAACAATGCAACGTAACGTTTATTAATATATCACAAATTAGCCTAAAATTAAAATGATTAAGTTGATGTCACAAAGAATAAAACAAATAAACGTGAAGAAATTACAGGGAAATGCCAAAAAATATAGAATTACATTACAGATTCTAAGATATATAATGGTATCATAATGGACTACATCCTTATACATATTTATTGATTTTTTCGTGGTTTACAAATTATAAATCTGTGTGTGTGATCATAAAACAATGCCCATCGTCTTCTCATTGAATTATCTCGATATGGTAGTGCGCAACTTCGACCTTTTGGATTATACGTATCGCTTATATCATTGAGTCCAGGTACAAACCAATGTGACCATTTCCCACTAAACCATTGAATTTGATAAGCAATAATTCTTCCATCTTCTATCACATAGTCAGCCATGTCCAATCCTGCAACCCACCTACAATCACTTGTTGCTTTTCGTTCAATTTGCTTACATATGGCCTGTAAATATTATGACTTAGAATATATATGTATCTGTAAAATCAATGTGGGTATGTTATTGATAAAGTGTAAGATGGTTAAAGTCAGTTTAAAAATAGATCCGGACAGCCTCATGATAATAACATATACTTGTAAATAGAGTATAGATATATCGTCCTTTGCATAACACACACATACTTGCAAGTAGAGTTTTCTAATAATTTGACGAAAAGTACGTACGCTTGGCGGATACTATATTTTACTCGTTGTAGTGATCCTTTATTTTGGCATATTTATCGTGGTAAGCATAAGTAACGTATCGGACGTACGTGTGTATTTGAAAAAGAAATTCTTTATTTTTAGATAGTGAAAACGTGTTTTCTTTGCGATTTACTTACATTTTTAAAGATACGTTTGATTCAGGAAAGAATGCTGCTCTACCGGATTATACATATATGCTCAGTGTTATCGTGGAAATGTTATAAATGCTCTCCAAGCTTACATCCTCTCCGAGCTTACATCCTCTCTCATTATTCCACACATGCTACTTGTTAAATAAAGATTTGGCATGTGCAAGTTTTTCATGATTCGACAGACGTTGCTATCTGATCAGCAAAACCAACTCGAGTCACATACACCATTATAAAATCATCGAAATCATATTGGAAGATTATTGAATCAAGTTTAGCATAATTCTTAAAATGCCTTCATTGAAATCATGTTAGCTCTCCAAAAACTAAAATTAAAATGTTAGTTTTTTAAATGAAAACGTCGTACCTGTGTATTTAAATCGTACTGCACCTTTTGTGCAAACGATCCGGCTATAATGAATCCAATTGTGACAAAGGAAGTTATAATCATATTGCAGTTTTAAAGTTGGAGGATCTAAATCTCTTATTTATACAAGAAGGAAACAATACCGTCCCAGACAGATTATTGAACATACTTAATATCAAATAAAACAGCATTATGTTACTTGTACAATGTTGTATTAATAACGTAATCTTCATTTCTTACAATACGAATTTGTTATGCAATGCAGCATTAAATTTTGTTACAAATACATCTATTCAATATAAAGCTTCTTGGAAAATCAGTAATTCATATTTATAAGTATGTTTATGAATGTTTACAAAGTACTTCCTTGTTATAATGTCCTGGAAGATAAGTACTGTTTCATGAGTTATTTTCTATTAAATTATTGTTTTAATTATATACATGTTTCCCGCCGACAATATAATAGGTAGAACTGGAAAGAAATGAAGGGTAATATATACCAAAGATTAGATGTTCATGATAATTTTAAACATCTCAAGTTATATTTTCATACCTTATAGACTATAGAGACCAGTAACAAATATATGAAACTAAAAAAGAAAGTACAAAAAGAACAAAGAGAAGCGTACTGGAATTACATCGCGACAACAATGTGTGACCTACCTATTAAAGAACCAGACCAATCTCACAACAATCAGGCAAGGCCCAAAAAACTCTTCCAGTTTATAATATAATAAGAACAGACAAATCATGCATCTCAGCTAAAAAAAAAATGGTACCCTCATAACTGACACAACTGAATAAGCCAATATCTTTTAACGACCAATTTCAGTCGGTTTTCACATCAGAACAAAATGACACCATACAAGATAAAGGACCTAGTGAACATCCAAATATTCCACACCTAACCATATTAGCACCTGGCATTACAAAACTTTTGAAAAACATAAACCCTCACAAAGCCACCGGTCCAGACAACAATAATGGTCGAGTTCTTAAAGAACCACAGGAACAAATAGCACCAATACTGCTGCTTATATTCAAAAAGTCATTTGACACAGGGCAAACTACAACAGACTGGAAGCATGCTAACACCGCTCCAGCTTTTAAAAAGGGAGACAAACACAAAGCAGTAAACTATCGACCTATTTGATTAACGTGCAACATAACTTGCATATGTTGCAAGTTAATGGAACACATAGTCACAAAACATCTTATAAGCCACCTCGAAAATAACAACATCCTCTATGATCTCCAACACGACTTCCGAAATTCAAGCTCATGCGAAACTCAACTACCTGTACTTTCTTTCATACAATAATTATCAGAAACAGACAATTAAAATATTCAAACAGATTTAGTTATTATGTATTTTGCTAAGGCATTTGATAAAGTTCCACACCGAAGACATTTATATAAATTACAGTATTACGGCATCTCTGTATTACAACTATGTCTACAATGTATCTAATTAAAACAAAACATGATCAAATGATCCACACATTTATACAACAATACAACTAATAGGGTCACCGTTCATTTAAGCTCACATTCTGCCTTCGAAAGAAGCATATACATCTTTGTACAGATACTTATATTCTGTTGAACAAATAAACGAAATAAAAGTAATATCGAAATAAAACAAGAACTTAATTTCAGAAATCGATTGAAATTTATAAATAGTTAAGTTTGAGTACAGCTTATTTGAAAAAATAATAAAAAATATATGTCACCGATGAGTTAAAAAAGATATTTCAGTTTAAATGCAAAATGAATGGCATTTTTGCACTAAATGGAGATAATTTGGAGCTTTTACAATGACATATACATTTTGAAAGTCATAACGAGTTGATTGTTTTGGTTGATTTTTGTAACATATGATATAGCTACAACAAATAAAGTAATACTTAAATTTGTACTAAAACAAATGTTTATTCAATGGTAATTTAACAGGGAAACTTGATGAAATGCTGTACACCAAGTGTAATTGTTAAACAGCAATATGTGCAGTAAAGAACCAATTAGAGTTTTTTTAAAAGCAAACAAATTATGAAACATTTGTACCATCGAGGAGCGTCCTGCAGAGAAAACAATCGATAAAGATTTTTTTTAGTCTTGTGTGTTTTTTAAATTTTGGTTTATGTATATGTACCATAGATTATTTTGTCGTCTATTTCGCTGAAAGAGCATCCATTATTGTCAAATGGCCATCTGAAAGGACTTTTTTTATAATCACTTCGCATGTGCACATAAGGAAACATAAGAATAAAATATGTATTAATGCAGATCCTTTAATGTATACGTCATTATTACATCAAATATCTCTATTTACTATTTCCTCGTGTTTTACAAATTATAAATCTGTGTGTGTGATCATAAAACATTGCCCATCTTCTTCTCATTGAATTTCGTCGGTAAGGTAAATCACATTTGTGGCGACCTGGATTGTACACATTACTTAAGTCATTAAGTCCAGGAACATACCAACTTGACCAATTTCCATTGAACCATCTGATTTGATAAGCAATAATTCTTCCTTTTTCGATCAACAAGTCACCATATCTAATCCTGCAACCCATCTGCAATCTCTTGTTGCAGGCCGTTCAATCTGTGTACACAAGGCCTGCAGAAAAAAAAGTACTTAAATGTAGGTAACAGCAGTTTACCGATTTCAAATCTCATAAATTTATGGAAAACATATCTAAGAAGTTAACAAAAAAGAACAAAAATACAGGCAAATAAATAAGAATACATTGATGTGTATTTGTCCGAGCTATACCATTAACAGTCCGATTTGTTTGTCGAGTAACGTCTATGTAGTTTTGAAAGACAAGAGCAATACAAGACAAAAACAACTATCAGTTGCTTTTAAATTAAAAAAAATACTGACCTGTGTGTTTATATCATACTGAATAGTTTGTGCAAACGATCCAGCTACAGTGAGTCCAAGGAAAACAAGGATAGAAACACACATTTCGTCGTTGAAATATGAATTCTCTTCATCCCTAATATATCTTTATATATATATAAAAATGAAGAAAAAAAGCGTACAAGATAGATTATTTATTTAGCATATTAAGTATCAAATAAAACAACAGTATGTCACTGCAATTTATTACTTAATTTGATTTTCTTTCATATTGAATCGTTTAAAAGGAAATGATGCAACAATTTTTGTAATAATACATCTATTTAAGTTCAAAGGTAAATGGAAAATCTGCAATTAGATTTGCAAGTAGGCTACGAATAAGAAAAAAGTCGTCCATTAATAAATGTATTACAAGATAATGCTATTTTATTAGTTTCTTTATTGATATACGTTTTTAATAACAAGTTGTTATAATTAAATAATGCACAATAACATACTGTATACTTTGAGTAAATGAAATATGTTTAAACTAAAAAAAACTAAGTAACACAAACGATGAGAATACAAAACTACACTAAGTACTACAAGGAACGACTTAGGGATATCTTAACTGATGCGACGTCATTGCAACAGTTAGACTCAGGCTATACGAAACGAGTACGTGTAGCGCGAGACATGAATGAACACAAATCTGTTTAATGTATATTTTTTAATCAAATTTAAATATGAAATGTTTATATGATACTTATGAAAAAGACAAAACAGGGTAAAGTTGGTAACCTTTATTTGTATTAGTCGATTGACGCAATTTCGACATCGGATAATTATATTACGTGAATGGTTCATTATAATACGTTGTTGCGATTGGTTAACAGCAGTATCGCGTCGTTCTGAAATTAACCTTCGTTTGATGATAAATAAATCAACTATAACTCAAAATGGAAAGCAATGTATCTTTTTTATTTTATGAAAATCTTTGAATGGAATCTTACAAAATCTAGAAACCCTTTGATAAAGATTTAAATGTTGTATGCAAATCGATTCCGGTTAAAAGATGTAGGAGTTATAATAAGGTCACGTACATATTTGGTAAACATCAGTCAAAAGGTATCATTGGTGGAAAAAAAAACCAAAAAACTTAGAAATAAGCGTAGTTTCATCGCATGGTAATCGTATTTATTTTACGTTTTCAACTAGATAACAGAGTGGCTCATAGATCAAACAAGAATTTGGTGACCTTTTGAATACCTTACATTAATCAAATGGAAATATGTGAATCAATAAAATACCATTTTGGAGTTCATTTGGTTATAGAAGATTTATTGATTTAAGACTTTTATTACGCTTTTTTCTCCGATTTTTAATTAGTAACTTTTAAGAAAATATTAGAGTAAATCTTACCTGATTTTTTTTAATTTTCAGTTAAGTTGAACATTAGGTAGCTGTATGCATAACTATGGACTTTTTTTGTTGCTAATTTGACTCAATTGCTGTGAATTGACCTTAATATCGAAACCATCTAAATTTATTTAGATCAAGTTTCGGTAAAGTTATTAGGCATTGCCTGTATCTCGAAATTCATTTTCATTTAAGTTATTTGTGTATATTAAGCTGAATATCTCTTTTAGTTTATTCTTGTTTATGATACATCCCTGTTTGTGTTTGAGCGTGTTTGTATTCGAGCGTTCCTGGTCAAGGTAAATACAGAAAATCACCTCGGGTGCACGAAAAATATCACTATAAAAAATGAGATGTACAAAATTAATGTAGTATTATTACCAATGAAACTATCAACCGTAGTTCAAATGAAGTGGATGTAGTTCATAATAAGTTATAGCTTGACAACTGGCAGGACCGTATCATTACGTACTGACTGTGCATGTGATTTTGTGTTGCCTCAAATGATTTGAACTGTTAATGAAAACATAACAGCAGCAGATACGGTTATTTAGAATGTTGAACTGATTTATAAGTTCTTGCCTAAAGTCCTGTGGGAAATGTCTAATGCTTATTTCGGCGAAAGAATGTTGGATACATGTATCAATTAAAAAGATGATAAAATATTACACTTTATAACTTATAAAACTAACACAACGATATCACCCCTTATGGGGTACAAGAGATCAACTCCGGTTTTTGGTGGAGTTCGTGTTGCTTAGTCTTTAGTTTACTATGTTGTGTTTTGTATACTATTGTTGTTTTCTTTTTTCCCATGACTTTTGTCATTTTATTTTTGAATGATTAGTTTGACTAATGTATTTGAATGTCTCTTTGGTATCTTTCATCTCTCTTTTAAATTTATATGTTGGGGCCCTTTAGAGCTTGTTGTTCGGTGTGAGTCAATGCTCCGTGTTGAAGGCCGTACATTGACCTATAATGGTTTATTTTTTTTTTATTGTTATTTGGATGGAGAGTTGTCTTATTGGCTCTCACACCACATCTTCCTATATCTATAAAATGCTATTTCATAAATATGAATCTTTATCCAAAACCAGGTTGCAAATTCCAAACATTTTAATTGACCACGAAGAAAGTTTTATTCCTCAAAGTAAGAAGAAACCGGAAACAGTGTCAATGTTAGAAACAGAGAGATAGACAAAATATGTGCCAATTGATTATAAACATACAAAAACGAGAATATCAAAAGGAAAACAAAAACGAAGTCAAAGATACAAACAGTTCACAAACACCACAATAAAACATTAACTGAGCAACACTTACCCGGTTAGAATCTGGGTGAATCTCAGATGCTCTTAAATGGTTATCAGATATTACTCTACAAGTGACACAGTTTTGCTACTCTACATTGGTGAGTTACACTTAGGGATCAGGCATCACGTCATAGTTGAATGTAATTGACTCTGATCATATTAAAAAAATCAGCAAACGTTTCACTGAATGCAATAATTGCAATGCGTAGCAATGGTCGTGGTTTGAGGAAAATTTGCAGTTTTGTGGATATACGATTTCGTGGTTTTGACGAAATATGCATATATTCATAGAGAAAATTTGTAATTTGTTGAACATTAGAATTCGTGGTTCCCTGTTATTTTATATCCAACTATTACTAATGAATCCACATATCTTAACGAGTAGCGTTTTATAACAAACCGGACATAGCTTTATAATATAGTTAATTGCTACCTTAGTTTGCTATTAATAAGTATTAAAATGTGCATTGTTATTAAATGCAATATCAGTATTTAGTTCAAATATAATCTTAAATCAATCCTAATTATATCTTATTCATTCAAATGTGACGTCATTTTTCATTTTTTAATGATCTATTTTACAAATTCAAATGACGTCATTTTTTTGTAAATTTTTACAATTTCAAATATGACGTCACTTGGCGTTCAGGTTTAAACTTATTCGGATGTGTCTACATTTTGTGTTGCAAATGTCTGGTTATGTAATGTATATCAGTTGTTTCCTGTAATTAGTTAATACTTCAGTTTCATCATGTACATCTTTTGTATAGTAATTTTATAAATTTACTGTTTGCAAAAGTATAAATTATTCTAAATAATAGGGATGCTTTGGTAACTTAACAGAAAACCCTGGCCGTTTTTGGCACAAACTTTTTTTATCTTTTGGTCCTCGATGCTGTTCGACTTCGTGCTTGTTTCGGCTTTCAAACTTTTGTATCTCGGCGTCACTATTAGATCTTGTGTGGACAAAATGCACTTCTGGCGTATTAAAATTTTGAACTTGTTGCCTCTTGTTGGCTGTTGTTCGTGTGTTTCTTTGTCAATTGTGTTCTCCAATTTATTCATATTGTAGTCCTGTGGTGTTGAGTTGTCATTTTAATGTTATATTTCACATGGCTATAAAAGGGGAGGTTTGGCATGCCACAAAACCAGGTTCAACCCACCATTTTTTCCTTTACAAATGTCCTGTACCAAGTCAGGAATATGGCCATTGTTATATTATAGTTCGTTTCTGTGTGTGTTACAATTTAACGTTGCGTCGTTTGTTTTCTCTTATTTTTGAGTGTAAATTGACATTGCGATAAGACGTGTCACGTTACTTGTCTATCCCAAATTCATGTATTTGGTTTTGATGTTATATTTGTTATTCTCGTGGGATTTTGTCTGATGCTTGGTCCGTTTCTGTGTGTGTTACACTGTAGTGTTGTGTCGTTGTTCTCATCTTATATTTAATGCGTTTCCCTCAGTTTTAGTTTGTTACCCCGATTTAGTTTTTTGTCCATGGATTTATGAGTTTGAACAGCGGTTTACTACTGTTGCCTTTATTTATAGCATTTGTAGATCTGAAAATTTTTCTACTTTGTTAAGGGATTTTATATATCTTTGTATTTATATTGCATGTTTCTCTGTAAACTTGTAAGTAGGTTTTGAGTGAAAAAGTATCTATTCAGTTTCTATCGGTATAAAACCATTGCAATCAATTTGTAAACTAAACAAGAAAAAATATTAGCTGAACAAGTTTAAGTAGGAAGGAATTAAACTTCAACTTTCACATGCCTCGTTTAAATGTGTGTTTTATCCAAGTGAATCATTTACGCAGTGTTTCATCGATATGAGATTTCGGGTCTCTGTGTGTGTGTTTGTTTTTGGTAATCTACCACCAAGATCATAGGATTAGAAAACAAGCAAATAAAATACAATAATTAATAAACAAGCGAAAACAAATCAAGTATCGATATGCATTCTTCATTTTTATTTCTACTTTCTATATCAATGTTTTCAAAAATATACTCTTATTTATACTAATACATAAACTTGACAGTTCCACGTTTTCTCCTTTGTTATAACTCGATATCACGTGGTTTACAAATTATAAATTCATGTGTATGGTCATTAGACATTGCCCATCTTCTTCGCATTGTTTGTTGCGTTAACAATTCCTGTAGGATTATATATAGGGTCCAAGTCGTTCAATCCAGGAGCGTACCATCCTGACGATCCTCCAGCAAACCAAAATATTTTATATGCAATAATTCTTCCATTTTCAATGACTTGATCAGCTATATCTAACCCTGCTACCCATCTGCAGTCTTCAGTAGGACCTCGTTGTACCAACGTACAATTTGCCTGAAAACAATAAGACTTGCGTGCTATACTGGTAATAGGTAATTATACATATTGTTTTTGTTTTTGCATTCTGAGTATGTAAATTAACCGGAACACCTGTTAGTATAAGAAATAAGAAGATTTTGTATGATTAACAAAGAGACAACTCTCCATCAGTCACCAAAATGACGTAGAATCTAGAAACTTAAATCACCGTACGGCGTTCACTAAGGAGCAAAACCCGTACCGCACGATAAGCTTTAAAAAGGCCCAGAAATGAAAAATGTTAAAGTATTTACCCGTCCACGTCCACTTGTATTTTTATCAATCTGACGAGTTCAGCCTTTTTCAACAGATTTTTATAGTTCGTTCTTATGTTGAACTGTTATACCACTGTCCAAAGTTAGGGGAGGATTGGGATCCCGCTAACATTTTTATTATTTTTATTTTTAACCCCGCCACATTGTTGATGTACGTGCCTGTCCCAAGTCAGGAGGCTGTAATTCATTAATTGTCGTTTGTATATGTGTAACATATTTGTTTTTCGTTCACATTTACTTCGTTTATATTGTTTTACATTGTCATTTCGGGGCCTTTTATAGCTGACTATGCAGTATGGGCTTTGCTTATTGTTGAAGGCCGTACAGTGAGTTATAGTTGTCAATTTTGTCTCTTGTAGAGAGTTATCTCATTGGCAATGATACCACATCTTCTTTTAAAGTTGTCTAAACTCTGTTCACTGTTTTTTGTTTGTCATTGTTGATTTTTTCCGAGGTTATTTGGTCAATTAATATGTTTTTTTCAATACATTCGGTATCCTTTCGAAGAACAGAAAAAACTGTTTTAAAATAAGCTGAATGATGACTTATTGAATCTTTACGGACTACTGGATTCAGGTAGTCCATAAACTGACAAGGTCAATGTGGCCCCTTAACATTATTAAAAAAAATTGAGATTGGAAATTGGAATATGTCCATGAGACAACAACCCGACCAAAGAGCAGAATTTTGTGTATTATTTTAACATATAAAAAAATGTAATTCTACCTGAAGATGTATATCAATTTATCATATTGGTATATTGTATACCTTTGCCGAACTAACTGACGCAGCTTGCATATACAAAACATACACGCATGATGTTAAATCGTCGACCAAAACTCGACATTGACGAGAGAAATATATTGGAACCAGGCGAATTAATATTTTTAATCCGTTTCGATGCTGTTCTTGATACTAATAATTTACTTACCTGAGTATTAATGTCATAGATGATATTTTGCGCTGACGCCACTGCTACAATCAACCCAAAAGAGATAATGCTTATCAACATATTTCTTTCACAATATAAAGAATATTAATAAGCAAGAGGCCTACTCTATTTATACGATAAACAAAACAGGATGCGTTAAATGAATAATGTCTTCAACTTTGTATCTCATATTTCAGATCCTGACAATATTGTAAGAAATACTGTTTGTGACTGCATAATAAATATATTTGTTTTATTAATAGGAGAAATTTTAAGGGACTTTTTGTAATCGGAAAAAGTAAGATTATGAATATTTAATTCATCTACCATTAAAAAATTATAAAATGTATATTGTATGACGGTCATGAATAACAAATTATGCAGACCAGTGGCTGTCTGAAAAGCAGGTCCATAATTTATATAAATCATAGTACAATAACTAGAAAAATAATATAACAAACATAACAAGGAATCTAAATTTCAAGTTTTGAAAGCATACTGAAACTATGGTTTAAAATTACTCACAGACGTTGGTCTAAGATGAATGTGGCCATTTTTTAAACGTCCTTATTTGGTTATAGCTCTTTAACATGTTTAGTCCTTAGACACCCCAAGCTTTTAAATATTCAGGTATTGCCGTTCATAATGAAGGTCATTTCAGAAAAGCGCTTTGGACACATGAAATTAATAACGTCTTGTTTTCATTCTATTTTCAAGCATGCAACATTCAAATAGAACTATATTAAGAAATGGTCGAGTTTATCCTGCTATCGTGGATTGTAAAATATCAAAATACAAATGGTCTAGATTTTTAATGAAATATGCAAAATATTAAGAAATGCAGTCCATTTGTAAATAAAGGCAACAGTAGTATACCGATGTTCAAACTCATAAATCCATGGACAAAAAACAAAATCGGGGTAACAAACTAAAACTGAGGGAAACGCATTAAATATAAGAGGAGAACAACGACACAACACTACAATGTAACACACACAGAAACGGACCTATGCATATAGATACTTGTAAGACTTTTCATGTAAATGACGAAAAATTATTATTACATCTTAATATCTATATAATAATTTACATTCTGTCGTTTAGGTGTCCGTCTATTCACTTTCTTGCACAATGCACAATTTTTTAAAAATCTGACAAAATTTTCATCAATGCTGTTTCTATTTGTGTGAAATGGAATGTAACTACATGTAATTTGTGATTTGATGAAGCATTTAATTCATTAAGAGAATATGGTTTAAAAAGAAAACGTAATTTTAAGGTTATACCCAGGCATAGATTACCTTAGCCATATTTGGCACAACTTTTTGGAATTTTGGATTCTCAATGCTCTTCAACTTCGTATTTGTTTGGTTTATAACTATTTTGATATGAGCGTCACTGATGAGTCTTATGTAGACGAAACGCGCGTCTGGCGTACTAAATTATAATCCTGGTACCTTTGATAACTATATACCCCTAAACATTTATGTCTACAGTTACCTCCCTAACCAGCACTATTGCCATTTTCCTGACTATTACTAATATTGTATTAATGCACATGTGTGTTAACATGAATACTCATTAATATTGTTTTATTTATAAATTGAATTGTTTACAATACTTTTAATTGTTTGTATTACTAAGGATTTTCTACTGTGCACAGGAATAGATAACCGTAACTATATTTGACCAAACCTTCGGAATTTTTTTATTTGGGCCTCATTGCTCTTAAGCTTCGAACTTTATTTTGTCTTTTAACTTGTTTGATGCGAGCGTTCTGAAGTTGAAACACGCGTCTGGCTAAATACATGAATTTGGGATAGAAAAGTACCGTGACACGTCTTATAATATATGAATTCACACTCAAATATAAGAGGAAACAAACGGCACAAAAGAAACACAACGTTAAAATGTAATACACACAGAAACGAACTATAATATAACAATGACCATATTCCTGACTTAGTACAGGACATTTTAAAAAAATGGTGGGTTGAACCTGATTTTGTGGCATGCAAACCCTCCCTCTTTTATGACCATGTTAGATATAACATTAAAATGACAACACAACATTACAGGACTACAATACAAATAAATAGGAGAACACAATTGACAAAGAAACACACGAATTATAGCCAACAAAAGGCACCAGGTTTAAAATTTAATTTGCCAGATGTGCGTTTTGTCCAAACAAGACTTACTATGGACGCCCAAATACAAAAGTTTGAAAGCCGAAACAAGTACAAAGTTAAACAGCATCGAGGACCAAAAGTTCAAAAAAGTTGTGCCAAAAACGGCCAGGGTTTTCTGTTAGGTACCAGAACATTTCTATTTTTTAGAATAATTTATACTTTTGCAGACAGTAAATATCATAAAATGACTATATAAAATATATACATGATTAAACTGAAGTATTAACTAATTACAGAAAACAACCGGATACATGACATAACCCGACAAAATCCAACACAATCCAACACAAAAAATAGACGCACCCGAATTAGTCAAGGCATTTGAATTTGTAAAACAGCACCCCAAAAATGAAAAATGGCGTCACATTTGAATGAATAAAACTATCTGTCAAAAATATGATAGAATTAGGATTGATTTAATATTATATTTGTACTAAATACTGATATTACATTTAATAACATAACATAACCATGCTCCAAAACAGACATCATTATTTTATAATGCCACATTATTTTGTATATTATAAAGCATGGATGGTGATAACTCCGGAATCAGAGGTATTATCATTGTTATGATCTATTTTGATAATTTATGGACAATAGATTCATGGTCCCCCAAAAAATAACGAATAGATAGATATATAAAGAATATACCAATGAATTCATTGACACCTCAACACGATAAGACGAACAATAGACAAAACACATGGCGTACACATGTTAAGTCTACGCCATGTAGATCACCCCTAGTTTTTGGTGGGGTTCGTGTTGTTTATTCTTTAGTTTTCTATGTTGTGTCATGTGTACTATTGTTTTTCTGTTTGTCGTCTTCATTTTCAGCCATGGCGTTGTCAGTTTGTTTTAGATTTATGAGTTTGACTGTCCCTTTGGTATCTTTTGTCCCTCTTTTATTACCACTGGGTCGATGTCTCTGCTGGTGGACATTTTGTCCCCGAGGACATCATCCGCCCAGTAGCAACACTACAATTGCATGAACTTACGAAGATCAAACAGGAAACTGGCTCGGACGTCGCCCAGTATAAAAAGGTCCGAAACAGACGTCACCATGGACACGGTGTCGTCTGATATGGCAGGTGTCCCCTCATCACCAGACATGACAAATATCTCAAACACGACTCATTCAGATCATCGTCCTAGTGACAATAGCAATATTACACATATACAGCCATGTTCAGTTCTCCTTAAAGACATTTTGGTTTTTGATGACACAGTACAACACTGTCGCATTTCAAAATGTGAGACCAAAGGCTGCAAAACTTGTGCTATTTTAATTACAGATGCTGAATTCACCAGCAATTTGACCAAGAAGTCATATCTTACCAGAAGTTACGATGATCTGAATTGTAAATCGATAAATGTCGTCTACGGATTAGAGTGCAACCTTTGCGGATTGGTATACGTCGGTGAAACGAAAGGAAGGCTAAACAAACGTATGTGCGGTCATAGATCAGACATTAACCTCAATGCTAACGACATTCTATACCAGCATTTCAATCAGCCCGATCATGCCATCGTTTCTATGACAGTTCGCATTATCAAAAAGATATACCATAGCTCTAACAATCCTAATCTTTCAACGACTTTCCGTAGACAAAAAGAAGACTACTGGATTAGACTATTGAGAACTGCAATGACAAAATTGATGGTATAGGTCTTCTATCTAGTCCTTCGTGTAACTCGGTGAATGTGATGAATATTTTCAACTCGACTCCTCGAAGTAGACGCAGTCATGGTCATCGTCATTATACATCACCTTCTCTGCATGATGTCTCTATTAATGACTTGCTGCCATTTATACAAAAGCCGTTAGGTATTCATCACATTCGCACGAAACTTTATTCATTACCCCTTTCAAAACTTCATTCTCTGTTCAATTTATGTTTGGAATCCACTGTTACAAACCCTCATTCAAACTTATACAAAATTACAGCTATAATTTCGGATATTGCAAGTCACAGACTTTTCAAGCCAGTCCGCATTGGCAAAGATGAAAAAGAGAAAAAGATCTTTCCTTAATCTTTCCTTTGCCAACAAAGGTATCGATGGCGTCAACTTAGGCAATATCCTTCATCATAAATTAGTTCAATCGAAAATACCTCCTTATTTCAAAGACCAGTCTGTACCAATCATTTCTTATACCTATACCAAACCTGTTGCAACTAAAATTTTCAATTACAAACACATTTTGCAGGATCTCGATATTGACGACTTCAAGTCTAAACCTCCCGATTGCACTTGTGCTAGTTCCCAATTCACATATAATCCCGCTGGCCACGTTATTACCGGTGACCTCAACATTGTTAATAACACTTCTCTACGAAATGTGTTATCGAAAGGTCCGAAATATCGTGAGCCTAAATCCATCAATTGGAAATTCAACTTTAAAATTTTGATGGATTCAGTTGTTGATTATGCCAGGCAATGGGCTAAGCGCGAGAAGGAAGACGTAGACATTCTTTCCGAATGGATTAAGGCAGTGAGGTCGTTGATACAGATCAGAATTAAGAAACTGAATGTCCTTACAAACCACGGTATATTGCTGGGTCTTCCAAGTGCTCCACGAAACCTCTTTCTAAATTATTAACATCTATTTTATCAGCAATCAAAGACGGGCTTCAAAGTTATTGTGAAACTGCCTATTCTAGAGGGGGCGTGAATCAGATGTGGATACTTAAAAAAGCCTGGGCAAACTTACTCTGTCGTGTCAGTTAACAGTCTGGAAAAAAACCACGCATATACTGTGGATTCATTAATATTCGTTGGACACTAATATTCGTGGATTTCGTGGTTACTGGGGAACCACGAATTTAAATGTTCAACGAATTACAAATTTTAAAAAGGAATGTATGCAGACTTTGCCAAAACCATGAAATTGAATAATGATCCACGAATATGTAAGTTTTCCTCAATCCACAAAATTTGGTACTAACGAAAATAAATGAATAAACTCATCATAGATACCAGGACTAAATTTTGTATATACGCCAGACGCGCGTTTCGTCTACCAAAGACTCATCAGTGACGCTCGAATCCAAAAAAGTTTAAAAGACCGAATAAAGTACGAAGTTGAAGAGCATTAAGGACCAAAATTCCTAAAAGTTATGCCAAATACAGCTAAGGTAATCTATGCCTGAGGTAGAAAAGCCTTAGTTTTTCAAAATTTCAAAATTTTGTAAACAGTTAATTTATAAATGAATCCACAGTACGTGATGATATGTAAGAGCATGTTACAACATGAATCGGTTCATCATAGCCGAAAGAGTTTCCAATTTCTACAGCCATGATTTTCGGACGTTCGTGAACAAGTTGACTCCTTATAGGCCTCGATTCTGTCTGTTGACACCCGTCTTACAATACGATTCCATACTTATGTTTTTAAGGGACTTGAAGTATTTGAATTATCATATAGATCTAAGATTACAGCCAAAAAAGACTATCGAACAATTGATTAATAAAATATTACTTAGTATGGAACATATTTAGAACAAAAAAATCAGGTGAGCAATTCTGAATAAAAAAAACATCCGTTGGTTGTTCGTTACAGTGCGTGCCTCGTTTTTTTAAAACTTTAAATACAGTTTTATCTTGGTCCTGGTATCAACACTTACTACTGGCTGTCACTTTGTAATCGTATAACAGATGCAAAATATGTTACCATGTTGTCACATCTGATCGAACTTTGCTCTATGGTTATTCGATTCTTATTTCTCTTATAAATTTTGTTTTCTGTTGAGAAAGTTGACGTATGAGAGTACATGAACATTGTTATATTGCTTTATGCTGCATGTTTCATATATTATTTTTGGCCCTGGAATGTGGTCGATTTTCTAGTAAACAATTTCATCGAATGGCACTAGTCTTGAAATGAGATACAGCCGTGATACTTATTTCAGTTTGGTAGAAAACTGATAAATTGCTTTTCGCTTTTTTCCAATGTATCCTCAATTACATACTGCCAATGACATCTCATTCGCATTCCATAACAATGCAGCAGTAATGGGAAATAATTGTCATCAGATTTCAAAGAACGTTTTATCAGCAATTAAAGACGGGCATCAAAGTTATTGTGAAACTGCCTATTCTAGAGGTGGCGTGAATCAGATATGGATACTTAAAAATTCCAAAGATCTTTTAGAGTACATACAATCTAACTCTCTTTCATCTTGTAACAGTATTAAAACATTTGACTTTTCTACTCTGTACACTAGTATTCCACATTCCAAACTAAAAGACAAATTGAAAGAGTTGGTATTGCTTTGCTTCGTAAAAAAGAATGGCCAACGTAGATACAAGTATCTTGTCTTAGGGAGGGATAAATCCTACTTTGTAAAGGATCACTCTGATTCGAACAAAAAATTCTCTGAAACTGATATTATCAAGATGCTTGATTTCTTGATTGACAACATATTTGTTACGTTCGGAGGACGTGTTTTTCAACAGAATGTCGGCATTCCAATGGAAAAAAACTGTGCCCCTCTACTTGCCGACTTGTTTCTTTATTATTATGAGGCTGACTTCATGCAGGAACTTCTTAGGAAGAAAGATAAGAAGTTAGCACTATCCTTTAACTCTACGTTTCGCTATATAGATGATGTTCTTTCACTACATAATTCAAAAGTT
>JAHUZM010000396.1:0-41040 GCA_019925275.1 Mytilus edulis
CCCCCCCACAATTTCTTTAACCCCTCCCCCTTCCTCCTTTTTCCAAAAAAATGTTTCCTTCAAGTTATGGTCATAATTTGAATTCAAATTTTCAATAGAGTTTGCAACCATAATTACCCATTTAAATACATCATAATCATGGCTTCAAATAGATATTGCTATGTCAGCATTTAAAAAAAAAGTAACTTATAAAAATATATTCACAGCTAATAACCTCAAAACAATACAATGTTTCTTTATTCATAATTTAAAAACAGTGTAAGGAGGTAATCCAAACTTATAATTTGTCCTTTTTATTAAAGTGTACATTACCACGGAAACCCTTGTTTTCCCCTTTTTTGCCCCTAATTTCTTAACGGTTTGAGCCACACCCCCTAACCGCAAAAAAGCTAATCCTTACCATCCCTTTGTGGTATAATTTCTGAGAGATCCATACACCATTAATATTCCACAAGTTATTGTCTGGAAACTAGAAAATTCTTATTTGGGCCTTTTTTACCCCTAATTCCTAAACTGTTTGGAACCATATCCCCAAAAATTAATTCGAATTCCTTTTGTGGTTATAAACCATGTGTGTAAATTTCATAGATTTCTATTTACATCTACTAAAGTTATTGTCCAGAAACCAAATGTCTTCGGACGACACAGACGACGACGACGACGTAAAAATAACATACAACGCCATGGCTAAAAAAGAAAATGTCCAACAGACAAAACATAATATACAAAATACAACGTAGAAGACTACGCAACAAGAACTCAAACAAATACTGAGGGTGATAGCAGGTGCTTCAGAAGGTTTAAGTCATAAGAAACGAGTGACTGGTGAAAAATAATGTTTATCCAATTCATGAACCAATGCATGTATATATCATAGACTTAGTCCTCTGTGCACGATTTTATCATTGTTTACGCAAAAATATCGTATAATCGTTAGTTTTGTTTTCTCTCTGTCTGTTCTGAGGTGAAAATATGGCAGCTCATTAATTGTCGTGTTTTGAAGCCGTAGTTTACCGATTGTCACTTTATAGTAAACAATAAGCAAAGAAGCATGCATATTGAGCACGTGTATAACATGTACAATCAGATAATAGTTTATTTCAGTGACAGATCCATGAGTATTGCGATCACCGGATTTTTACAAAACCTTAATTTCACTATGAACAACAAAGAAATACCAATTGTGCGATCTCATAAGCATCTAGGGGTTACATTTAGAAGTGACGCAAAATGGAACAACCATGTTTAAAATATATTAAATAGTGTTAAAAAACATCTGAATATACTGCGAAAACTCAAATATCAACTTAGCCGACAAAATTTGGAAAAATTATATCTAGTATTTATTAGACCAATTTTTGAATATGCAACTGAAGTATGGGACAATTGTGGAAAGGGTTATTCAATTAAACTAGAACAGCTACAACTTGAAGCTGCACGAATTGTAACAGGTTTGCCCGTTTACACACACTCTGAGACTGTCTTAAAAGAGGTTGGTTGGGAAACTTTAGAGGAACGAAGAAAAAGAAGAAAACTACAATTATTTTATAAAATTCAGAATAATAATGCCCCTGAATATTTATGTAACCTTGTGCCCCCTAAAATTCAAAGTACAACACAATATCCCTTGCGAAATGGACAAGATATCATTTTACCATTTTGCAGGCTGACTCTAACTTCCCAATCCTTTATCCCATCAACAATTAAACTTTGGAATAATTTGAACATAGCAGTTCGAAATGTAGACTCGTTATCAAAATTCAAAGTAGAACTAAAAAACTACGACATTCGAAATGAGAATCAATCTAACTTAAAACATTATTTATATGGTCCAAGAAAATTGAACATAATATTAACCCAATTTAGATGTTCGGCATCGTTCTTGAATTGTGACTTGTTTAGAGCTAACATTATATCTGATCCAACATGTAAATGTGGTTTAGATATTGAGGACATGCACCATTTTTTCTTTGATTGTCCTTTCTATCTAAATGAAAGGGCTATTCTGTTTAAAGGTCTCAGCTGGCTTCCCGAAGGCTGCGATTTGGACTTAACACTACTGGTTTTTGGAAGAGACACTCTTTCCTATGATCAAAATGTGCAAATTGTTAAACAAGTATTCAATTTTATAAAGAGATCAAAACGATTCCTCGTAGTATAGTATCAACATAGGTAAAACACACATCATCGTCATTATCATCATCAACCTAATCTCTGTCGTTCTTTCCTCATTCCCTCTACTTTTTTCAGTATAGATAATTTATATTTATGTTGTTTATATTATATGATGTATGCTCACGTTCAATTTGTATTGTTATATATATTGTATTGTGGAGAAGACTTTATAAGTATGTTTTACTTGTGTCTGATCCTTTTTCGCTTTGAGCAAATAAAATATGTTTAAACTAAAACCGGATTTTTACGAGAAGGGTCACTTTGAATACGGAAAATATGGCGAATCGCTTCCTGGAAGTAACCGATTAAAAAAAGAAAAAAAGTATATGTACAAAAGTTTAATAATGACAACTATCCACTTTGTTATAAAAAACATATGCATCAATTTTTTTAATTTGAGGTTTCATATGACATTAAGCAAATTCTGCTCCACATGTGGCACCCATCATATTGCTCATGTTAGAAAAACAAACACGTGATAAGTCTAAATCGGTAGGTCACATTCAGTAAAAAGGAAAAGGGATTTTAATTACATCAGTTGAAACATTAATATCTGCTATTATATATGAGACGGATATTCCATAACTGTCAACCAAGTAGTAATTAGTAATTACGGGGCGCCGAATGGGACTCTTGTGGTTTTGTACTCAAAATTCAATTTTGTACGGACAAAAGTGACTTTTGTTCAACAAAAATAAGTTCAGTTTAACAAAATTTGTATCATACTACAAATTTAAAATTTTGTCATACAAAATTATCTATCAGCGGACAAAAGTCACTTTTGTCATGACAAAATTCATTTTTGTTACACAGACTTGAATTTGAAAATTGGGCGACAAAAGTCAATTTTGTATTCAAATTAGTTTGGTTTCTGTGAACTAATTTGCATACAAAATCGACTTTTGTTACACAAAATTGACAAAAATGAATTTTGTCTCAACAAAATTGACAAAATTGACTTTTGTCTCAACAAAATTGACAAAATTGAATTTTGTCTCAACAAAATTGACTTTTGTGAGACAAAATTGACTTTTGTGAGACAAAATTGACTTTTGTCTCAACAAAATTGACAAAATTGACTTTTGTCTCAATAAAATTGACAAAATTGAATTTTGTCTCAACAAAATTGATTTTTGTCTCACGAAAGTCAATTTTGTCTCACGAAAGTCAATTTTGTCTCATAAAAGTCAATTTTGTTGAGACAAAATTCAATTTTGTCAATTTTATTGTTTTAAGCTTGTAATAGATTCAGATTAAGTATGCTAATTAGATAAGTGCGCAAAAAAAGTGCGCACAAATCTCAGTGTGTAATTTTAAATTCTCAGTGTGTAATTTTAAATTCTCAGTGTGTAATTTTAAATTCTCAGTGTGTAATTTCAAATTCTCAGTGTGTGTTTTCAGTTAATTTATTCTCAGTGTGTCTTTTTGAAATCTCAGTGTGTAATTTTTAATTCTCAGTGTGTAATTTTCAATTCTCAGTGTGCGTTTTTCATTTTTGTAATCTCAATGCGTCTTTATGAAATCTCAGTGTGTAATTTTTAATTCTCAGTGTGTAATTTTCAATTCTCAGTGTGTAATTTTCAATTCTCAGTGTGCGTTTTGAAGTTTTTAAATCTCAGTGTGCTTTGTTGTAATTCTCAGTGTGTAAATTTTTCGAAAAATGGTTTATACATAGTTTTGACGAGAACGGCTTGCCATAGTGGTGCTTACTTTTGTCATTAATATGTCGTGAGACGCATCGACTAAGATTTCCCCAATCTGTGACGGGAGATGACAGTGAAAAGGTCTTTTCCTTTGTATCTTGTCTCTGTGGCCCAAACAAAACACAAGGTGCACAATAGACAGCATCATTCACAACAGAATACCTCATCCAAGGATATTTTTCAAGCCAACTCCACTGCAGCGATCTGTTGACATTTCTAATAGTCCTACAAATTAAATATTGTTACAATTGAGTTTTCCCATTTTGAAACGATTTCTAGGTGAATTTTAAAGATATAAGTAATGAAAAAAAGAAGGTGTCTGAGGACACGAATGCCCCCGCTCAAGCCTTTCAATTTTCCAAGCTATAAAGGGGCATTACTTTAAATGAATCCCTGTCTAAATTCAAATGTGTCTTTCGGTCGAGGGTACAAACTTAATGTCCCATTCGACTAGCGGCAGGGGCATTCAAATATGTCTCTTCAAATCGATAAACCAAACTTTGTCTTTTTTATTTTTTTAGCCATTGCGTTGTCAGTTTATTTTCGATCTATGAGTTTGACCTTCCCTATGGTATACAAAATCGACAACTGTGAGATATTGCTAATAGCTATGAATCAATTTATGAAATATTGAAATAAAAAGATGTATTATTGCCAATGAGACAATCTCCAAAAATGCCACCACATCTTCCATGTCTGACCATAAGTGAAATAAAAAAGGTCGTGAAACAGGAGGAGTAATTTGAATAGATTAGTTGCTGGGAAAAATGCTGTTACGGACGGACGCACGGACAGAGGTACACAGGAACCAGTATACAACGTACTCAATTGGGCAAGGAACGGGAGGATAAATAAGTGCATTTTGATAATGTGGAAATTAAACCAGCCTTTACCGTTTTTACAGGTGATGGGCTGGCTAATCTCTTTACGTAATAAATACATTCGGCTAACATATTGTTCAATTTCCAAATAATTAAGGTCTTTCCTTTTTCTATAAGGAAAGACCTTACTGTATTTCTTCTGTTTATTATTATTCTTTTTCCGCCAAACTTTGACGAAGTTAGCAGCCTAAACCGTAAGACGTGTCGCTTTCATGTTCTCACTTTGTATCGGTGTCATGAATACCTATCCGGAACTCACCCTGTTAGTCGAAATATTTTGTCGGTTCGGAGTAATCCCTCCGAAACCAAAAAACCTTGTTATCGTTCCAACACCGTAACCGTAATAGATAGAAAAAAAACGAAGGGTGAAATTTGTTCAGGACCAGACCCCGGTTCTTCGTTACATTTGATTCGAAAAGATTCAACGACTCATTGGTAGGGTTATGCCCCTTTGAAAATTAACCGGTGTCGGTGGACCACCAAAACTCAGAAACCGTAAATCGTAGAGACCTAGGATCTTCACCATTCATCAACAATTCATGAGACTTTCAAAAATACCTCAAGGTCAAATGTGTATGTTGACCTTGACCTTTGACCTAACACCTTGTTATCAGAACAACTCAAAAACCATTATACTTACAGAAGTTTTAAATAGTGGAAACTGTTTGGGTCATTACGGCGCAACTTTGTTATATTTTGACAGAAGAGATTTGACCTTTTTTTAAGGGGCATAAATCCTGTTTTAGGTTTCTGAAAAGACAAAATCAGCTTTTACTATATAACCAAAGGTCCTAGACCCATGGGGTCTTCAGCAATGATATTGGGGACTAATGACCTTGACAAAGGTCACAAGGTCAAAGGTCAAGGTCATGTCCCAGATAGCGAATTATGTGTTTTTGACCTTATTTAAAGGATTTTCAGTGTGTTTTAAAGCTTTTCAATACATTCTACGTCTATTGGAACATATATTTTACATTATAAAAGGAAAGACCTCTCAATTGTTCAAGAACAATTGACATTTTAATTTTAAATTTATTTTGTTTGTAAAATTATGAATTGATTTACCTCAAAGGAAACTTGTATTTAGCAACATGTTCCCAAGATGAATTTGTCAGCAAATCTAGTTTCACTCTGTCTTGTTGTGAACATTCTATGGTGATATTACCAATATCTGGATAAGGAGGGTGGTTAGATGAAGACGGAGTCGACGAGTCAGTTATAGACGGTGTTGAGGAATCGTCAATCTTTGTGGAGGTGTGTTCATGATCTGAGTCTGTTCCTTCAGAACGCGAATCATCAATCTTTGTGGAGGTGTGTTCATCTGAGCCTGTTCCTTCAGAACGCGAATCAGATGAGTTTGGGTTCGGTTTGAAATAAGAAAATATCTTTTTCTGCATGACAGCTTCATCAACACTTGTAACTATGTTGTCAAACTAATATCCGGGAAAGACGGAAAAGATATCAACAGTCTCCGAACGTTAAATAAATATCCTAATCATATTAGTCTTAGATAATTATACATGCATCACTTTGTTCTGTTCATTAGTATTGACCAATTCATCTCTCTCTCACTCTCTCATTTTTTTTTTTTTTTTTTTTTTTTTTTTTTGTGAAAACGACGTGGATGCACGTGCTGTCGTGCCTCCGGGTAGCTACGCCCCTGAGAACTAGTACTGGCATTACCAAGATGCTTGATTTCTTGCTCGACAGCATACTTGTTACGTTTGGAATACGTGTTTTTAAACAATCGGAATTCTCAAGAAAATAAACTGTGCATCTTTTCTCGCCAGCTTGTGCCTTTATTCATATAAGTCTGACCTCATACAGGAACTTCTTAGGATATCACAGGTGGATTCATGACAAAATTGTGTTTTGGTGATGGTGATGTGCTTGTAGTTATTACTTTACTGAATACTCTTGTTGTTCACAATATATATCTATCTATAATGCACTTTGCCCAGTAGTTAGAGAAAAACATTTTGTAATGAAGATTTACCAAAAATTACAAAATTTATGAAAATTGATAAAAATGACTATAAAGGGCAATAACTCATTCAGGGGTCAATCAACCAATTTGCTCATGTTGACTCATTTGTAGATCTTACTTTGCTGAACATTATTGCTGTTTTAAATTTATCTCTTTCTATAAATAATATTCAAGATAATACCCAACAAGAGGCTGTCACAACGACAGCAAACCGGATTTATTTACATTTATTTGTGTCCTGGCAATATCACAAGAACCATTACTGATGAATGGTGAAAGTGAAAATCATCAATATCAAATTTGACCTCCATTTTGTCATCAGTATCAACATTTTGAAATAATAATATTTGAAAAAACTTAGATTGAATGGTTCATGAGTAAATGCAACAACGTGAATGGAAACGCCATTTTACGATCTTTCAAGAACCATAACTCCTGAACAGTAAAAGTCAAAATCGTCATTATGGAACTTGACCTCTATTTTGTCATCAGTAACAACATATTAAAATTTCAAAAGCTTTGGTTGAATGGTTCATGAGAAAATGCACGGACACGACGGGAAACACCATTTTTCAATCTTTCAAGAACCATAACTCCTGAACGGTAAAAGTCAAAATCGTCATTATTGAACTTGACCTCCATTTTGTCATCAGTAACAGCATATTAAAATTTCGGAAACTTTGCTAGAACAGTTCATGCATTAATGCACGGACACGACTGGAAACTCCATTTTTCAATCTTTCAAGAACCATAACTCCTGGTCGGTTAAAGTCAAAATCGTCATTATTGAACTTGACCTCCATTCTGTCATCAGTAACAACATATCAAAATTTGGGAAGCTTTGGTAGAACAGTTCATGAGTAAATGCACGGACACGACTGAAAACTCCATTTTTCAATCTTTCAAGAACCATAACTCCTGAACGGTAAAAGTCAAAATCGCCATTATTGAACTTGGCCTTCGTATAGTTGTCAGTAATAACATATTAAAATTTTAAAAGCTTTGGTTGAACGGTTCATGAGTTAATGCACGGACAACATTTGATTGCCGCCCGCCCGCCCGCCCGCCGTACATCCCCAAATCAATAACCGACATTTTTGTCACAAAAATCCGGTTAAAAACGGCAAAAATTTCTTAAAATTGCCAATTCAGGGGTGGCAACCCAACAACCGGTTGTCCTTTTCATCTGAAAATTTCAGGGCAGATACATATTGACTTGATAAACAATTTAACTTATGTCAGATTTGCTCTAAATG
Source organism: Mytilus edulis (assembly GCA_019925275.1). Lineage (NCBI taxonomy): Eukaryota > Metazoa > Mollusca > Bivalvia > Mytilida > Mytilidae > Mytilus > Mytilus edulis. Next base: position 8,003 of record JAHUZM010000396.1, read on the forward strand.
CTTGGTTTCAGAGTTATAAGCCAAAATCTACATTTCACCTCTATGTTCTATTTTTAGCCATGGCAGCCATCTTGGTTGGCTGGCCGGGTCATCGGACACATTTTTTTTCTAACTAGATACCCCAATGATCATTGTGGCCAAGTTTGGTTAAATTTGGCCCAGTAGTTTCAGAGAAGATTTTTGCAAGATTACGAAAAATTAAAAAAAAAATGGTAAAATTGACTATAAAGGACAATAACTCCTCAAGGGTCAACTGACCATTTTGGTCATGAGACTTATTTGTAGATCTTACTTTGCTAACTATTATTGCTAATTACAGTTGATCTCTATTATAGTATTCAAGATCACCAAAAACGGCAAAATTTCCTTAAAATTACCAATTCAAGGGCAGCAACCCATCAACCAGTAGTCCGATTCATGTGAAAATTTCAGGGCAGATAGATCTTGACTTGTAAACAATAACACCCCATGTCAGATTTGCTCAGATTTGGTTTCAGAGTTATAAGCCAAAATCTACATTTTACCCCTATGTTCTAATTTCAGCCATGGCGACCATCTTGGTTGGCTGGCCAGGTTATTGGACACATTTTTTGAACTAGATACCCCAATGATGATTATGGCCAAGTTTGGTTAAATTTGGCCTAGTAGTTTTAGAGGAGAGGAATTTTGTAAAGGTTAACAGACGACGACGCCGGACGCCAAGTGATGAGAAAAGCTCACTTAAGAAATAATTGATGCAAGCTATACTTTATTGTAGTTTAACATGGGTAGGCATTATAGACGTGTTATTTTAGCCCTCACTATCGCTCGGGCAAAATATAATCACCAATATAATGCCTACCCATGTTAAAACTAAAATAAAGTATAGCTTGCATCAATTATTTCTTAAGTGAGCTTTTCTTATCTTACTCATACTGAGAGTTCAGGAAAGTGGGGTTTTTTTTTCTGATGAAAATTAGATGTCTTAGAGGGGAAATTTCTAAAACTAAAACATGAAAAGACATTTCCCAGATTTGTATTTGGCTTTTAAAAACTTTCTTTTTTAGATAGTCATGAGGTTATAGACACATTCTTACTTTGTACTTTATTTTATTTTTCATTTTTTTTTGTTTGATCATCAGTGATGAGTCATTTGTAGAGGAAATATGTGCATTTGGTATACAAAATTATAAGCCTGGTATCTTTGATGAGATTTTACAGGCCCATACATAAGACCAAGTCTACAAATTTTTGAACTTTTCAGAGCATTATCAGACAACTTGTTCCATTAGGTTTAAACCAGCTGAACATATAAACTAAAGCTGTTCTTTTTCTTGTTTAAAATTGTTTTACACTTGTCATTTCTAAGACTTTTGCAGTTGACTATGCAGTATGGGCTTTGCTCATTGTTAAAGGGTATATAGTGACCTATAGTTGTTAACTTCTGTGTCATTTGGCCTCTGGTGTAGACTTGTTTCATTGGCAATCATACCACATCTTCTATTTCTATATAAGATTAGTGTTGGCTGGATAAAACTCTGATACAAGATGACAGGAAAAAAAGTTTACATGTATATCTTTTAATCATGGATTTATTTAAGAAATGAATGTACATGGTTATTAACATGCTGAAATGAAATGATAAAAGACAATCAGATGTTATTGTTCTGTGATTGACAATTCTCATGTGTCCATTATGGGAACCAATATCCAATTGTTCCTTCAGGTTTAGACCAGCTAAACTTATTATTTCAACAAAATACATATTCTGTTGAAATACAATTGTTTGTACATTTCACAATAATGTTGCAGATTTTGGTTTCATATGTCACCATCCTGTCTTCTCTTACTGCATCCTAAAATACAAAAACAAGATTGATTAGTTTGGATCATAGATGCTCATCATTTTAACAAAATTATGAAATCAATACAGCAGTATGAAACTTTAAAAAATTTACCACCTGATATATGTAAAGAAAAAAAGACACTGTCAAAGATATCTACTAATATAATTTCATACGGTTGAACGTAGTCAATTAGAGTGAAATTATTTTCTCTTGTCTTTTCATGATGTATAGGTGTTGTACCTATCGTGTGGTCAGTTTCCACGCCGAAACAGGGTTTTTGGTCATTCAGCCTAACAGCGCCAAAGCAAGAGGTTCTCATTTAAACACTTGGTAAATTCTAATTTATTTAATAATCCCCTTTTTAATTATTAATAAGATACATAGGATTGATAGGACTGGAGGGTTTGTTTTTCTTTTTGGTATTATATTGTGTGAAGTATATAGTTGTGTATATGTGTTTTTGAATGTTCAGGTGTAACATATTTAATAAACATAGCAGCGGCAATGTCCTGTAGCTTTGCACTTTAATTATGAGTTTTGTATTCTTTATACTTATACAGTAAATGGTTTTTCAAAGGCATACATTATCTGAAACTGACATTATCAAGATGCTTGATTTCTTGATTAACAACATACTTGTTACGTTCTGAGGACATGTTTTTCAACAGACTGTCGGCATTCCAATGGGAACAAAGTTAGCAATATCCTTTAACTCTACTTTTCACTATATAGATGATGTTCTTTCACTAAATAATTCAAAATTTGGTGACTATTTGGAACACATCTATCCAATCGAGCTAGAGATAATGGATACTACAGATACAGTTAAGTCGGCCTCATATCTTGACTTACATCTAGAAACTGACATTGAGGGTCATTGAAAACAAAACTTTACAACAAAAGAGATGATTTCAGCTTTCCAATTGTGAACTTTTCCATTTCTAAGTAGCAACATTCCAGCAGCACCTGTATACAGGGTATATATATCTCCCAATTGATACAATATTCCCATGCTTGCATTTCCTATCATGATTTTCTTGATAGAGGGTTGCTGCTCACAAGGAAGCTATTAAACCAAGAGTTCCAAATGGTGAAGTTGAAATCATCCCTTCCCGAAATTTTACGGACGCCATCACGAGTTGGTTGACCGTTATGGAATAACCGTTTCACAAAATGAAAATTGGATATTTTCCTTATGTTGTAACTACAATCCCCCTTCCCTTTCTTGAATGTGCCCTACCGAATTAGACTATTTACCGGATTGTTACCCACATAAACAACAAAATGGGTGCAGCATGTGGAGCAGATCGGCTTACCCTTTCCGGAGAAACCTGAAAATCACCCCAAGTTTTTTGGTGGGGTTAAATGTTGTTTATTCTTTATTTTTTCTATGTTGTCGTGTGTCTGTTGTTTGTTTGTTTTTTTAATTTTTACCAATGGCGTTGTCTTTTTGTTTTAGTTTTTAATGAGTTTGACTTCCCTTTGGTATCTTTCTCCCTTTTTTTATAAAGGGATGACGTACATGAGACTAGTATTATGTATTTAAGTTTTAATACAGAATGAAGGTTGTTACAAGAAAAACCTGTAGATTTTTTTTGGGTTGTTTATACTTACAATACTTCTTTTATTTAAAATAGAATAGTAATAACGTTGAAAATCTGAAACATTCCATGTCAAAAATTGTCAACAAAGTATATAAAAATGGGATTGGGTTTTAAAAAATCTCTATGGGGGTTAGATCTACTATTTTTGGTATACATTTATGCCTTCTTAATCAAGGTAATTCTCTCATATGCATAATGTGCTACTTCATTTTTATCCTTCATTATTTGTTTTCTAAAATTGTTGTGCATTTCCAACCTATTAATTGCCATATTATGCATTATACCCCTTTTTCAAATAATTTATTCCTGCCACTTAAACAAAAATATAAAGTATTCAAAAGTCACACTGAAAAAGATCCCATTTTATTCTTAAATAGTATACCTAAAAAAAAATTGACTGAAAACGTTGATTTACTTTGATACGTGTAGCTGGTTAACCCCAATTTGCGACAAAAAAAATCTATGTAAAATACATTTTATCAATTTAGTTAAGAATAAACTCTTACCTTTACCTTGAATCTTTCTTCTAGAATGAGAACTCACTAATGAGATCAGTGTTTGGCATTGGCAATGCACCTGAGGACTGAGTCTAGTCCGTCTGTACTCTTAACACAAATTTGTCCCTCCAATGGTTTGCGGGTTTTTATATCCAAAAAAAAAACAAAAACTTGTGGGCCCTTTTCCATAACTTCTGTAAATAATAAAAGAAATATTCATTTTTTTTTTTCAAAATTTGTAGTGAAAATGTAAATGTTAAAACAAATTTGGTTAAAGTGCCCCATTTGGGCCCTCGTTAAAGTGCTCATTTGTCCCTCGTTAAAATCATCCACAACTTAAAAAATTCCTTAATTTCAAAAACCCTTGGATCCCTGGAGGGGTGTGTGCATATTTTCGAAAGGCAGTTTTCCCTCAATTTTTCAAAATATTGAAAATGGGGTTTTTAAAAGATTTTTAGAAACACTAATTTTGTGTTTTCAAATAATCCAAAATCCCCCCCAAAAAATAACCCAACAGGGGAAATTTAGCTTGTCAATAAAAGGAAATAAATTTTTGGTAATGGGCAGAAATCCCCGAAAAATTTAAAGATATAACAAAAGAAAAACCTTTGAAAGTACATCTTATTCATCAAATCAGAAATTAATAAATTATTATGACATATTTTTGTAGTTAATACATGTTAAACATTAATACATTGTTAACGTTTGAACTTGTTGTATTTTGATTTTTTTATTGAAAACGCATATAAAAATTAAAGGATTATTAAATGTTGAAAAATAATAAAATTCAACAAAAATTTGGTTTACAAACAAAAAGTTAAATCAACAAAAAAACTGAACTCAAGGAAAATCAATTCTAAAGTCCATAAACAACATTCCCGAAAGTTTTTCACTTATTCATGAAGTACATGTACCCAAAAATCCTCATTTTGTCTGGAAATTTTGATTTTGGAGTAAAAATATTTAAAGATTATACATCAGAACAAAGATTCCAATAGGTAAATTTACTTCCAAGGGAATGTTTGTGAATGGTATTTTAGTTCATGTTCAGAGAAATTTAACTTACTTTTTTTTTAAAATTAAACTCTTTTTTCAGTCATGGAAAATTAATATTGTGTGTTATCTCGAAGGTTAAGTCATTATTCCATAAAAATGAAAAAACAAATTTAAATAATGATCCAAAATTTTTAAAAAACTATAAACCCTTTACTCTTTTACCATGTTTACGGGGTTTCCCCCTGCCAAAATTTTTGGGGGGGGTTTTTTTTAAATTTAAAAGAAGATTTTTCCCCAAATGTGGTTTCCCCCTTTTTTATTCACTGAAAATTTTGCAGGGATTGGAAAATTTTAGGTTTTTTCAAAAAGGAAAATGAAATTTAATTTTAAATATAAGTAAAAAAGTATCTAAATCTATCTTCATTTGATTTTTTACCCCAAAAAAAAACCCAAACCCCTTTTACCCAAAAAAAAACTTTAATTAAACCCAATAAAATTGTAAGTTTGAAAGGGGGCCCCTTTTTTTTTAGTCGCCCGGGGAAAAATTTCCTCCCCCAAAATTAATTTTCATTTCAAAAATATAATTTATAACGGAAAAAATAAAGGTACATGTAAAATGGGAAAAAAAAAAAGTTAAAAAAAATTTCTTAAAAAAATTGTCAAAAATTGTTTTTCCCCCACTTGGCAAAATTTGAGATAAAATAATGGCATTTCTTTTTGAAAAATGAAAAAATTTTAAAGATTTTTAATAAAATTTTTTTTTGGGCTTTTTTTGATCCAAAAATGTAAGAATAAACAATTACTGTTATTTTTTTAGAACCCCGGTCCGTTCCCCTATTTTTCCGGGGGGCCCGGCCATTCCCCAATTTTTAATTTTTTTTTCCAATTGTTTTTTCTAGTCCCTAATTTTAATATTTAAACCCCAAAAATTTTTATTAAAAGTTTGTTGAAAAATTTACAGAATTTATTTTGTTCAATAATTTTATCTTTTTTCCCCACGTTTTTGAGAGTAGAAAAGGAATCAATCATAAAAAATTATTTATTTTATTGATATTTGTTAACGAAAAATTTGTATTCAGCAAACTCGAAATTTTGAAAATAAATGAATTCCAAAAGTATAAAATTTAAAACCTTTTAATTTAATTAAAAGGTTTTCCCTAAAGCCCCAAAAAAATGGAAAAACCAAAAAAAAAAATCAAAAAATTTGCATGAAAATTTTTTAACCAATTAATAAAGTCCTAAACTAAAACATTTGTTCATTTAAACATACCTAATATACCACTGTAAAAAAGTAAAAAACTGAAAATTTTTTTTTTGGGGGCCCCAAACCGGGGTTTTTGGGGTGAACACAAATTTTCCAAAAAACCCCGGGGCCTATGAGATGACTTAATTTGTTTAAAATTTAAAAAGCCCCAAAAACTTTCATGATTTCAGTACAAACCGTGTTTTATTTGCCCCAAAAAAAAAATTGTTTATTGCATTTTTGTCCAATTTCTGTATTTTCCCCTTTTGAAAAGCGTTCACTTGTATTGAATTTTTAACTGAAACTTAATCAATACTTTTTTTTAAAAAAACAACTTTTGCTTGTACTCCCTTAATGTTAGAAAATTTATTCATCCCCCCTTTTTAAAAAAAAATTAAGTCCCCCCGCAAGCCCCCAAAAATTTTTTTTGGGAAAATTTGTTTTTACCCCCCAAAAACCCGGTTTTTCCAAACAAAAAAATTTTCAATTTTTTACAATTTTCACAGTTGTATCAAACCCGTCCCAAATTTTAAAGTTTAAAATGCGGGGCATCCTGCTTAAAAACCCAAATCTCAGGTCTCCCCCGTACAACTTTTTTGGCTAAAAATTTTTTTTATTAATTTTTTTTTAAATAGTATATCAAAAATTAAAAATCAATGCATGTTCACTTGGTTTAAAGGGTTTTAAAACCCCTTATTTATTATAAAATTTTATTTCCCTTTCAAAGATTTTTAAAAATTTTGTATCTTTTTTCCTTTTTTTTTTTGGGGATATCTAAAATTTTTTTTCAATTGACAAGGAAATTTTGCATCAAAAAATTTTTAGAAAAAAAGTTAAAGGAAGTATAAATGAAAAAAAAAAAATTTTCAATTTTTTTTTTTTAAAAAATTTTATAAAGGTAAAAAAAAATAATGAAAAGTTTTTTTTTTTTTTTTTTAGTGGGGCCAACAGATTTTTTTGGGGGCGAAAGGACCTATAAAAAAAGGGCGATTTTTTTAAAAAAGGGCGAACAATCCGATACCCTTTTCCCCCACCCCAAAAAAATTTTTTAAACCCCCTTAAAAATTTTGTTAGGGGGTTGTTATTAGACAGTTAAGTAGTAAAGGGGGACGAAAAACCTAACATCTAATAAACGCCCCTGATGGGGGGTAAAAAATAAAAAATTTTTTAATGGTCAAAAAAAAGGGGGGGTTTTTGTTTACAATTGTTTTCTTTTTTATACTGAAAAATATCAACAAAAAAAATTCATTTTCGGGGTTTTTAAAAGGACAGACCCCCCCAAAATTGTTTAAAAACCCCTTTGTCTGGGGTGCAAACGCGGAAAATTTATTTGTCATTTTTTTTTCAAAGTGTTTTGCTTTAAAAAAAAATTTTTAATTTAATGGTTTAAAAAGGGGAATTTTTTTTTGCCCCTTATCGATAAACTTTCCCATTATGAAAACTTTTTTCTAAAAAAATTTTATTTCTTTTTCCGCCGTAAAAAACCCAGAAGGAAAAAACTCAAAAGTCGGGGGGCGCATTCATTTTTCCCGTGCTTTTTCCGCGAAACGGAAATGAAATTTTTGTCCCAATAAAAACCGCCCCTTACAAAAAATTTAAAAATTTAAAAAGGGGGGCCCAAAAATTTTAAAAAAAATTTTTCCCCTGAAAACCAACGAGAAAAAAAGGTACCACCTTTTTTTTTAAAACAGTAAAAGGTAAGAAACCCAATTAATTAAATTTCTTCATGTTATTTAAAAAAAAACCCCTTTTTTTCGTTTTTTTTTAAAAATTTTAAAGGGGGCTGCAAAAAAATTTTTTTTAAAATTGTTTCAAAAAAAATTTTTAGAGGGGGTTTAAAATGCATTTTTGACGAAGTGGAACAAAGGGGGTCAGTTAACTTAAAATTTGGGCCAAAAAAATTTTTAAAAAGGGGGGAAAAAATGAATATTTAAACCCAAAAATTTTCAAATTCAAATTATTTAGGGGGAAAATTTGGGGACAGAGCCTTTTTAAAAGGGGAAAAAAAAAAAAATTTTAAAACTGCATTTAAATTTTTTATGTCGATGGACAGAAACCAAAAAATTTTTTTTTTCCGCAAAAATGGTAATATTTTTCAATATGAAAAACTCTGCTCTTTTCTTTTTTTTCCCCTCTGTGAAATTTTTTGGAAAGTACGTTTATGCTCCCTTTTTTGGGCAGGAGGATAAACATTTTTAAAAAAAGGGGTTAAAAATTTTTAAAAAAAACCTTTTGCAAATTTTTTAAAAAATGGTTATGTCATGAATTTTTTTAACAAAAAATTTATAATAAAAAAGGGGACATTTTTTTTTTTAAAAAAACAAAAAACTTCGAATTTCAGTTAAAAAACTTTAAAAAATTTTTATTAATCCCTTTTAAAAAAAAAAATTTTTTAATTTTCTTTTTATTTCTGAATTTAAAACCGTTTATTCCGGGCTTTCCTACTTTTTCCCCTTTTTTTTTCCCCCCCGGCCCCTTTTTTGAACTGCTACCTAGATCTTAGCTAGTTTTCGGGTTTTTAAAATTTTCACTTTGTGATTTAAGTCCCCTAATTTTTCTTACGAATTTTTTTTTTTTGCTGCTAAACAAATAAAAAATATTTCATCCCAATTTCTATCCCCAAAAAAACATAAAAGCCCCATTCCCCCCCCCCCCGAAAAACGGGCGGGATTTTGTGGCTAAAAAATCGGAAGGGGGCTTTTTTGTCTCAAAAAAAAACCCCCTATAAAATATGTTTTTAAAAGGGTTTGTAAGAAAAAATTTTTAAAAAGTGCCTGCGAAAACCGGACTCAATTTTCGTACCAAAAAATTCGCGTATCAGTGGGGTGCAAGTAATTTACGAAATTTGGGTTTTAAAAAAATTTTAAAAATAAAAAAATTTTTTTCCTAAATGAAAAAAAAAAAAACCCCAAAATGATCATTTGCCTACATCAACTTTTTTTTAAGCTATTTGATTTGATAGTTTTTTTTTTCCAGAAACAAACCATGTTTCCCCGAAATGCCCCATTAAACTGTGTGGACAATTACCAGTAGGACAAAAAATCCAAAAATACAACTATAAACACAAGGAATATGAGCATAAAAACTTTTCGAAAGTTTTTGGACCATGCTAAGTACAACCCCAAAATTTAGCCCCCGAAAAATTTCCCGACACAGGGGAAAAATAAAAAGTTGATTATTGTAAATTATCAAATAACGTTTTTTGTTTACGGCGATCGACACCCCCAAAGTTTTTTTTTGGGGGGGGGGGAAACCCCGACAAAAAAAAAAAAACTTTTTTTTTCAATTTTAAAAAAAACCCTTTTTTTTTCAAAAACCCCCGGGGGGTTTGGGGTTTGGGGGGCAAGTGAAAACAAAAAGGGGGGAAAAAGGGCCAAAAAATTTTAAAAACCCCCCCTTTTGAAGGAAAAATAAATTTTTTTTAAAAAAATTTTGGAAACCCCCCGGCCCCGAAAACCCTTGGGGAAAAATTTTTAAAATTTCCCGGAAATTTTTTAAAATTTTTATAAAAAAAAAACACAAGCATTGAAAATTTGGGGAAATTCCCTGAAGAAAAAAAAATTTTAAAAAAAGGAAGATTGACCGACTTTTTTCAAAAACCTTTGGGAAAGGGAAAGGGGGCAATTTTCCCCCCGGGGGAAGTTTTTTTTGGGGTTTTTTTGGGAAAAAAACCTTTTAAAAAAAACAAAAAAAGGAAAGGGGGAAAAACCTTTTTTTCCCCCTTTTTTTAAAAAAAAAGGGATTTTTTCCCTTTTAAATTTTATAAACGTTTTTGGAAAAATTTTTAAAAAATTTTCCCTTTTTAAAATTTTGCCCCAAAAATTTTAAACCCCGTTTTTTTTAAAATTTTAAAAAAAATTTTTAAAAAATTTTTCCCCCCTTTTAAATTTTTTTAAAATTTTCCCTTTTACTTTAAAAAAATGGTTTTGTTAAAAATTTGGCCCCCAAAAAAAAATTAATTATGAAAATTTTAAAAAAAATTTTTGCTTTAAAAAATATTTGATTGGAAAAAACGGGGTTTTTTTTTAAATTTTACAAATTTAACAAAAAAACCAGTTTTTTTTTCTAAACCAAAATTTTTTTACCTTTCCCGAAAAATTTGGGACACCCCTTTAAAAATTTTAAAAACGTTTTTTAAAAAAAAAACCAAAATCAAAAAAAGGGAAAAAAAAAATAAAAAATTTTTGGGCCCTTTTAAAATATACTTTTAACCCCCGTGGCAGAAAAAAACCCCCGAAAAAAAAAAAACATGACAAAAAAAAATTAAAGGAAAATTTTGGGAAGGGTTTTTTAAAAGTTTCTTAAAAAACCCAAAAAGGGGAAAAAATTTTTTTAAAAATTTTAAACCAAAAATCAAAAACATGCTTTCCCCTGCACCCCCTTGCCCTTTGGGAAAAAGGCAAAAGGGAAAATAAATTTTTAAAAGTACTTAATTTTTAAAATTTTTTCCCCTTCCCATCTCCCTTGGGCCCCCCAAAGGGGGGGAATACTTTTGGTTTTAATATTTTTCCCCCCCCCCAACCCATTTTTTTTTTAGGCCCCGGAAAATTGGAAAAATTTTAAAAAATTTTTCCAGGGGCCCAGGGGGGTGGGCCCGGGGGGCCCACTATTAAAATTTTTTATATTCCCAATTTTAAAGAAACATCAATACTTCAAGTTGATTTAAGTACATATGTCATGGTTTTGTTTTCTCTGCTGTCTGCCTGGACATAGTCATAGCTATAGGCTATGATCATTTTCTTGCACTGATGATATGTTTTTTGTTGTACAAAACGTATTATAATCAAAGCGTTGCAATACGCGGAGTAGAAATCGGGTTCAGAAGGGACACGGTACTTGTTCAATGTCAAGTTAAAAAATCTATGGCAATCAAATATTTATTTAGCTATAGTAAATGATAATGTAATGTATGGGCCAATGTAGCAACCATGCATAAAGTGAAAGATATGTTTAAAAATTATAGGTAGATCTTTAAAGAAGTTATTTATATATAAAGTAATCCTGTGCGAACGTGATGGAGTGTTTCAACAATTGCCAAAAACGTTTATAACATAAGTATAATACTTGATCTTACATGTGAGACAAGGTTGTGTGCCTCCTTTTTGTTTTCTACAGGTATCCCATAACCATATACCGCCAATACTCCTCCAGGTCGTAAAACTCGGTCAACTTCCTTGTAAAATGCTTCATGATTCATCCAGTGCAATGCTTGTGCTGTTGTTATCAAGTTTACACTTCCAGACTCCAAAAATGACAAGTCTTCTGCCGGTCCGACTGTAAACTTTATGTCATGGTGTTTTAGTTTGGCCTGCTCTATTTGTTTTTCACTCACATCAACACCAAACACGTTTTTGAAATAGGTCTTCAATGAATAAGTACTTTGTCCAGTTCCACAGCCGATGTCGATCGCCGTATCAAAATCGTTATTTGATAATTTACAATAATCAACTATTGACTTGACCACTGTGTCTGGATAATCTGGTCTGAACTGGGCATAGTACTTAGCATGGTCAGAACTTTCGAAAAGTCTTATGCTCATATTCCTTGTGATTATAGTTGTATTCGTGGATTGTTTTGTCCTACTGAGTAATTGTCCACACAGTTTAATGAGCATTACAGTAGCATGGTTTGTTTCTGGAAATAAAAAACTATCAACTCATATAGCTTAATCATGTTGATGTAGGCAAATGATCATTTTGTTTTTATTTCATGCATCTAGGAAAAAATATTTTTAATTTAATTTTATCCAATCGAAATTTCGTAAATTACTTGCACAACACTGATACGTCGACATTTAGGTACGAAAATGTAGTCCGGTGTCGCAGGCACTTGTCTAAGATTTTTTTCTTACATACCTTAATGCATATATATATAGGGTTTTTTTTCTGAGACAAATGCCTGTGTCCGATGTCAGCCACAACTCCCGCCCGTTACTCGGTGGCAATGGAGCTTCATATGTTTGATGTATAGACATTGGGATGAAATATATTCATATGTTTAGCACGCAAAACAAAGAATTCGGTAAGATATTAGAGACTTAAATCACAAAGTGAAAATAATCCCAGAAAACTAGCTAAGATCTAGAGTAGCAGTTCAAATGCCGGGTGAACATAAAGTGAAAAAGATAGGAAAGCCGATAAACGGTAAGTGTCAGAAATAAAAAGAAAATTAATTGTTTTCTTAATAGGGACTTAATAAAATTTAACAGTTTTAACTGAAATTCGAAGTTGTGTTTTAACAAAAAAAATGTACCTCTTTTCTATTATAAATTTTAGTACAACATTCATGACATAACCATTTTTAAAAGATATGCAAAGTTGATATAAATTGTAACTTACTAAACATGTTTATCCTCCTGCAAAAACGTAGCATAGCGTACTACAAAGTTTACACAGAGAAACTGAGAAAAGAAGACAGAGTTTTTCATATTGAAAAATATACCATTATGCGGAAAAAATATTTTGTGTCTCTGTCCATCGACATAATATACTGCCAGTTTACTTGTTTTTTTTTTACTTTAATAGTGCTCTGTCCTAACTTTTCCAGATAAATAATTTGAATTTGAATTGCGGTTGAAATATTCATATTTCCCACTTTTAAAACTATTTTCGGCATCATAAGTTAACTGACCTAGTTAGTTCCACTTCAGTCAAAAATGCATTTAAACCTCCTCTAAATATTTAGATCAATTAATGAATTGTATTGCAGCTGTAATGAAACAATCGACTGAAGTTTTGTGTATGAAATAACATGAAGAAATCAATTAATTGATATCTTACCTTGACTGTAAAATAAGAGGTGTCCCTTACATCTCGTTGGTTATCAGACGTTATCTTATTTTTGACCAATCAAAATGACATTATAAGTAAGTGCGGTATATTGTACAAACATTTCATTTCCGTTTCGTCGGAAAACAGCACGTAAAAATGAATGCGCCTCCGACTTTTGAGTCTTTCCTTCTGTTTGACGGCGAAAAGAAGTAATTGTTTGAGAAAAATGTTGTCATAATGGGACAAGTTTATCGATAAGGACAAACAATCCTTCAAAACCATTAAATTAAGTTTTTTCAATGCAAAACACTTTGACAAAAATGACAAATAATTTCCTGCGTTTGCACCACAGACACAGGGGTTTGAAACAATTTGACGTGTCTGTCCATAAGAACCCCGAAAATGAATTTTGATGTTGATATTTTTCTGTATAAAAAGAATCAATTGTAACAAACCCTTGTGTTTGCACCATAAATTTTTCTATTAGTACACTGCATCAAGGACGTATATTAGATGTTAGTTATACGTCCTTGACTACATTAACTGTCTAATAACACTGATAACAAATATAAGTTGAACTTCATAGGGGTGTCTAAAGGGTATCGGATCTGTTCGCCCTAATAACATGGTCGCCCATAGTCATAGAGTCCTTTCGCCCAAAAGAGTCTGTTGGCCCTACTAAAAAAAATAAAAAATATTCAGGGCATTTAAGGTTCCACTAAAGTCAAAATATAGGACACTTCATAAACATATAAACTTTGCCTGTATTTTTCAACCTATAATGAATAAAGTCCTAAACTATGGGAACATATGTTCATTTAAACATACTTAACATATACACCAAACCTGTCAACTGACCCGGATTCTGCGGGTGTGACCCGAGATTTTCACAATTCTGAGGGATCACCCGGATCACCCGCCGGGTCATTGAAATAACCCGGAAATTCCGAAAATGACCCGATTTCACCCGTATTTCTTAGCCTTGAGATTGATTTTCATAAGTAATATTCCTTTGAAATAGCTTTGGGGTCAAACACACTGTTGATTAACACCAATTACCTTAGCTTTAAGTCGTAAATAAATTGGCCTGTTGTTTTACAAAGATATTTCAACTAAGAGTTACTTCCCCTTATTTGTCACCATTCAAAATTATTCCTTATATTTACGTTTTATGGGTGAAAAAGATTAAATCATAATAATATAAAATTCAAATACATATTGAAAAATAACTTTTCATTATTTTTTATACCTTTATACAATTTTTAAAAAAAAAGTTGAAAATATTTTTTTACATTTATACTTCCTTTAACTGTATTACTATATTTTATGATAGTCTAATTTCCTTGTCAATTGAGAATAAATTTAGATGATACCAAAAATTAAAGGACATAAGATACACAAGTTTATAAAAATCTTTGAAAGTGTAATGAAATTATAATAAATAAGATTTAAAACGACTTAACCAAGTGAACATGCATTGATGTTTTGGTATCTTTGATATACATTATAAGAAAATGTACCATAAATACTGAAATTCAGCTCGAAAAAGTTCGTACGTGTTATGACCTGAGATTTGATTTTTCAATGCAGGTCATGACCTGCATTTTCATCGTCACAGGTTGACAGGTATGATACACACTGTGAAAATTGTAAATAAACTTGAAATTTTTATGTTGTGGTCAAACCGGTTTTGGGGTAAACACTAAATTTTCCAAAAAATCTGGAGGCTTGCGAGATGACTTAATTTGTTTAAAATTGGTATGAATGAATACTGTAACATATAATGCAGTACAAGCTAATGTTGATTTTTAAAAAAATGTATTGATATACGAGTTTCAGTTAAATTCAAGTATCCAAGTGAACGCATATCAAAGGGACAATACAGAAATTGGACAAAAATGTCATTGAAACATATTTATTTGACAAATAAACACTAGCTTGTACTGCATTACATGTAACAGTATTTGTCTATACCAATTTTAAACAAATTAAGTCATCTCATAGGCCTCCAGATTTTTTGGAAAATTTAGTGTTCACCCCCAAAACCGGTTTGACCACAACATAAAAATTTCAAGTTTATTTACTATTTTTACAGTGTGTATATGTAGAGTATGTTTAAATGAACATATGTTTCCATAGTTTAGGACTTTATTCAATATAGGTTGAAAAATACATGCAAAGTTTAGATATTTTTGTAGTGTCCTATATTTTGACTTTAGTGGAACCTTAAGTTGAATAAAGGATTTTATTATTATACTCTGAGACTAGTCTCAGTTATACTGCATACATTCGAGATTGACTGAATACAATATTATTTCGTTAACAAATATCAATAAAGATAAATACATTGTCATGATTGTATTCCAGTATTCTACTCTGCAAATCGTAGGGAAAAAGATAAATTGATTGCAACAATATAAATATTCTGTAAATTTTTCAACAAACTTTTAATAACATATTTTGTTTCAAATACTTAAAATTATGTGACTAGACAACAATTAGGAAAAAAATTAAATCTGGGTGAATGGACCCTGGGCGAACAGGAACTAGGGCGAACGGACTCAGATTCATCAAAAAGATAACAGTAACTTAGTTTATTCTTACATCTGTTTGGATCAAAAAAATGCCCATAAAAATTTTCATTTAAAAGATCTTTATAATTTTTATCAGTCTGCAAAACAGAATATGCCTATATATTTTATCTCAAAATCTTTGACCAATGTGAGGTTTAAAGCAATTTTATGACAATTTGTTTAAAGAAATATTTTTAACATTTTTTTTCCATATTATACATGTACCATATATATTTTTCCGTTATAAATTGATCATGTTGATAGATGAAATTAGTTTTTGGCAGGCATTTTACGCTGGCGACTAAAAAAAGAGAGACACATTCATATACATGTACAATGTACTTGAATTAATGTAAAGTTTATTTTGGCATGTGCATGATGTGTTTATGGTGTAAGATCAAATGAAGATAGATTTAGATACATTTGTACTTATATTTAATGTATATTTCAGAATCACTATTGAAAAAGACACTAAAGTACCAAATGCTGCAATATTTACAGTGAATAAAGAAGATCACACACTAGGAAACATGATCTGTTCGTAAGTTTAATAAAACATCCATAATATTAGGCAGGTGTAACCAGTAAACATGGTAAAAGAGTCAAAGACTGATACGCTTGTAAAAATTGATCATTATTTAAATATTGTTTTTACATTTTATGAATAATGACATTAGACCTTCGAGATACACTACAATATTATCTCCATGACTGAAAAGATACGAGTATAATTTATTTAAAAAAAAAGTAAGTTGAATTCATCTGAACATGAACTAAAATACCATTCACAAACATTCCTGAAGTCATTTACCATATTGGATCATGTACATGATGTATAATCTGTGATATTTTACTCCAAAACTCAAATTGCCAGACAAACTGAGGATTTTGGGTACATGTACTTCATGAATAAGTGAAAAACTTTCAGAATGTTGTTTATGGACTTTCAGAATTGATTTTCCTCTGAGTTCAGTATTTTTGTGATTTTACTTTTTGTTTGTAACACCAAATTTTTGTTGAAATATTATTTTTCAATCATTTACCTAATCCATATTTATATGCGATTTCAATATAAAAATCAAATACAACAAGTTCAAACGTAACAATGTATTAATGTATTACATGTATTAACTACAAAAATATGTCATTATAATTTATTAATTCTGATTTGATGAATAAGATGTACTTTCAAAGGTTTCTTTGTTATATCTATTAAATACCTGATTCTGCCCATTCACCAAATTTATTTCCAGTTATTGACAAGCTTAAATTTCCTGTTGGTTATTTTTTGGGGGGATTTTGGATTATTTGAACACACAAATAGTGTTCTAGAATCTTTTATAAACATTTTCAATATTTTGAAAATTGAGGGAAAACTGGCCTTTCAATGAAAATACTGCACACATCCTCTCATGATCATGATTTGAAATTAAGGAATTTTTTAAGTTGTGGATGATTTTAACGAGGGACAAATGAGCACTTTAACGAGGGACAAATGAGCACTTTAACCAAATAAAGTTATAACATTTACATTGCACTACACATTTTGAAAAACAAAAAATGAATATTCTTTTACTTATTACAGACAGTTATGGAAAGACCCACAAGTTTTGTTTTCTGGATATAAAAACCCGCATCCATTGGAGCACAAATTTGTGTTAAGAGTACAGACGACCTCAGACTACAGTCCTCAGGATGCATTGACCAATGCCATCACTGATCTCATTAGTGAGTTCTCACTTCTAGAAGAAAGATTCAAGGTAAAGGCTAAGAGTTTATTCTTAACTAAATTGATAACTGTATTTTACATAGATTTTTGTGTCGCAAATTGAGTAAACCTAGCTACACGTATCAAAGTAAAATCAACGTTTTCAGTCAATTCTTTTTCAGGTATACATATTCTAAGAATAAGTGGGATCTGTTCAGTGTGACTTTTGAATACTTTATATTTTTGTCAAGTGGCAGGAATAAATTATTTGAAAGGATATAATGCATAATATGGCAATTAATACGGTTGGACTGCACAACAATTTTAGAAAACAAACTAACTGACGGATAAAAATGAAGTAGCACATATCATGCATATGAGAGAATTACCTTGATTCAAGAAGGCATAACTGTATACAAAAATAGTAGATCTAACCTCATAGAGATTATTTGACCCATATCCCATATATATACTTTGTTGACAATGTTGACATGGAATGTTTCAGATTTTCAACGTTATTAACATATTCTATTTTAAATAAAAGAAGTATTGTAAGTATAAACAACCCAAAAAAAAATCTACATGTTCTCTTGTAACAACCTTCATTCTGTATTAAAACTTCACTACATAATACTAGTCTCATGTACGTCATCCCATGATAAAAAAGGGACGAAAGATACCAAAGGGACAGTCAAACTCATAAATCTAAAACAAACTGACAACGCCATGGCTAAAAATAAAAAAGACAAACAAACAACAGCACACACGACAACATAGAAAACTAAAGAATAAACAACATGAACCCCACCAAAAAACTAGGGGTGATCTCAGGTGCTCCGGAAGGGTAAGCAGATCCTGCTCCACATGCTGCACCCATTGTGTTGCTTATGTGATAACAAATCCGGTAAATAGTCTAATTCGGTAGGTCACATTCAAGAAAGGGAAGGGGATTGTAGTTACAACATAAGGAACATATCCAATATCATTTGTGAAACGGTTATTCCATAACGGTCAACCAACTCGTGATGGCGTCCGTAAAATTTACGAAGGGATGATTTCAACTTCACCATTTGGAACTCTTGGTTTAATAGCTTCCTTGTGAGCAGCAACCCTCTATCAAGAAAATCATGATAGGAAATGCAAGCATGGGAATATTGTATCAATTGGGAGATATATACCCTGTATACAGGTGCTGCTGGAATGTTGCTACTTAGAAATGGAAAGTTCACAATTGGAAAGCTGAAATCATCTCTTTTGTTGTAAAGTTTTGTTTTCAATGACCCTCAATGTCAGTTTCTAGATGTAAGTCAAGATATGAGGCCGACTTAACTGTATCTGTAGTATCCATTATCTCTAGCTCGATTGGATAGATGTGTTCCAAATAGTCACCAAATTTTGAATTATTTAGTGAAAGAACATCATCTATATAGTGAAAAGTAGAGTTAAAGGATATTGCTAACTTTGTTCCCATTGGAATGCCGACAGTCTGTTGAAAAACATGTCCTCAGAACGTAACAAGTATGTTGTTAATCAAGAAATCAAGCATCTTGATAATGTCAGTTTCAGATAATGTATGCCTTTGAAAAACCATTTACTGTATAAGTATAAAGAATACAAAACTCATAATTAAAGTGCAAAGCTACAGGACATTGCCGCTGCTATGTTTATTAAATATGTTACACCTGAACATTCAAAAACACATATACACAACTATATACTTCACACAATATAATACCAAAAAGAAAAACAACCCTCCAGTCCTATCAATCCTATGTATCTTATTAATAATTAAAAAGGGGACTTATTAAATAAATTAGAATTTACCAAGTGTTTAAATGAGAACCTCTTGCTTTGGCGCTGTTAGGCTGAATGACCAAAACCCCTGTTTCGGCGTGAAACTGACCACACGATAGGTACAACACCTATACATCATGAAAAGACAAGAGAAAATAATTTCACTCTAATTGACTACGTTCAACCGTATGAAATTATATTAGTAGATATCTTTGACAGTGTCTTTTTTCTTTACATATATCAGGTGGTAAATTTTTTAAAGTTTCATACTGCTGTATTGATTTCATAATTTTGTTAAAATGATGAGCATCTATGATCCAAACTAATCAATCTTGTTTTTGTATTTTAGGATGCAGTAAGAGAAAGACAGGATGGTGACATATGAAACCAAAATCTGCAACATTATTGTGAAATGTACAAACAATTGTATTTCAACAGAATATGTATTTTGTTGAAATAATAAGTTTAGCTGGTCTAAACCTGAAGGAACAATGGATATTGGTTCCCATAATGGACACATGAGAATCTGTCAATCACAGAACAATAACATCTGATTGTCTTTTATCATTTCATTTCAGCATGTTAATAACCATGTACATTCATTTCTTAAATAAATCCATGATTAAAAGATATACATGTAAACTTTTTTTCCTGTCATCTTGTATCAGAGTTTTATCCAGCCAACACTAATCTTATATAGAAATAGAAGATGTGGTATGATTGCCAATGAAACAAGTCTACACCAGAGGCCAAATGACACAGAAGTTAACAACTATAGGTCACTATATACCCTTTAACAATGAGCAAAGCCCATACTGCATAGTCAACTGCAAAAGTCTTAGAAATGACAAGTGTAAAACAATTTTAAACAAGAAAAAGAACAGCTTTAGTTATATGTTCAGCTGGTTTAAACCTAATGGAACAAGTTGTCTGATAATGCTCTGAAAAGTTCAAAAATTTGTAGACTTGGTCTTATGTATGGGCCTGTAAAATCTCATCAAAGATACCAGGCTTATAATTTTGTATACCAAATGCACATATTTCCTCTACAAATGACTCATCACTGATGATCAAACAAAAAAAATGAAAAATAAAATAAAGTACAAAGTAAGAATGTGTCTATAACCTCATGACTATCTAAAAAAGAAAGTATTTTAAAAGCCAAATACAAATCTGGGAAATGTCTTTTCATGTTTTAGTTTTAGAAATTTCCCCTCTAAGACATCTAATTTTCATCAGAAAAAAAAACCCCACTTTCCTGAACTCTCAGTATGAGTAAGATAAGAAAAGCTCACTTAAGAAATAATTGATGCAAGCTATACTTTATTTTAGTTTTAACATGGGTAGGCATTATATTGGTGATTATATTTTGCCCGAGCGATAGTGAGGGCTAAAATAACACGTCTATAATGCCTACCCATGTTAAACTACAATAAAGTATAGCTTGCATCAATTATTTCTTAAGTGAGCTTTTCTCATCACTTGGCGTCCGGCGTCGTCGTCTGTTAACCTTTACAAAATTCCTCTCCTCTAAAACTACTAGGCCAAATTTAACCAAACTTGGCCATAATCATCATTGGGGTATCTAGTTCAAAAAATGTGTCCAATAACCTGGCCAGCCAACCAAGATGGTCGCCATGGCTGAAATTAGAACATAGGGGTAAAATGTAGATTTTGGCTTATAACTCTGAAACCAAATCTGAGCAAATCTGACATGGGTGTTATTGTTTACAAGTCAAGATCTATCTGCCCTGAAATTTTCACATGAATCGGACTACTGGTTGATGGGTTGCTGCCCTTGAATTGGTAATTTTAAGGAAATTTTGCCGTTTTTGGTGATCTTGAATACTATAATAGAGATCAACTGTAATTAGCAATAATAGTTAGCAAAGTAAGATCTACAAATAAGTCTCATGACCAAAATGGTCAGTTGACCCCTTGAGGAGTTATTGTCCTTTATAGTCAATTTTACCATTTTTTTTTTAATTTTTCGTAATCTTGCAAAAATCTTCTCTGAAACTACTGGGCCAAATTTAACCAAACTTGGCCACAATGATCATTGGGGTATCTAGTTAGAAAAAAAATGTGTCCGATGACCCGGCCAGCCAACCAAGATGGCTGCCATGGCTAAAAATAGAACATAGAGGTGAAATGTAGATTTTGGCTTATAACTCTGAAACCAAAGCATTTAGAGCAAATCTGACATAAGTTAAATTGTTTATCAAGTCAATATGTATCTGCCCTGAAATTTTCAGATGAAAAGGACAACCGGTTGTTGGGTTGCCACCCCTGAATTGGCAATTTTAAGAAATTTTTGCCGTTTTTAACCGGATTTTTGTGACAAAAATGTCGGTTATTGATTTGGGGATGTACGGCGGGCGGGCGGGCGGGCGGCAATCAAATGTTGTCCGTGCATTAACTCATGAACCGTTCAACCAAAGCTTTTAAAATTTTAATATGTTATTACTGACAACTATACGAAGGCCAAGTTCAATAATGGCGATTTTGACTTTTACCGTTCAGGAGTTATGGTTCTTGAAAGATTGAAAAATGGAGTTTTCAGTCGTGTCCGTGCATTTACTCATGAACTGTTCTACCAAAGCTTCCCAAATTTTGATATGTTGTTACTGATGACAGAATGGAGGTCAAGTTCAATAATGACGATTTTGACTTTAACCGACCAGGAGTTATGGTTCTTGAAAGATTGAAAAATGGAGTTTCCAGTCGTGTCCGTGCATTAATGCATGAACTGTTCTAGCAAAGTTTCCGAAATTTTAATATGCTGTTACTGATGACAAAATGGAGGTCAAGTTCAATAATGACGATTTTGACTTTTACCGTTCAGGAGTTATGGTTCTTGAAAGATTGAAAAATGGTGTTTCCCGTCGTGTCCGTGCATTTTCTCATGAACCATTCAACCAAAGCTTTTGAAATTTTAATATGTTGTTACTGATGACAAAATAGAGGTCAAGTTCCATAATGACGATTTTGACTTTTACTGTTCAGGAGTTATGGTTCTTGAAAGATCGTAAAATGGCGTTTCCATTCACGTTGTTGCATTTACTCATGAACCATTCAATCTAAGTTTTTTCAAATATTATTATTTCAAAATGTTGATACTGATGACAAAATGGAGGTCAAATTTGATATTGATGATTTTCACTTTCACCATTCATCAGTAATGGTTCTTGTGATATTGCCAGGACACAAATAAATGTAAATAAATCCGGTTTGCTGTCGTTGTGACAGCCTCTTGTTGGGTATTATCTTGAATATTATTTATAGAAAGAGATAAATTTAAAACAGCAATAATGTTCAGCAAAGTAAGATCTACAAATGAGTCAACATGAGCAAATTGGTTGATTGACCCCTGAATGAGTTATTGCCCTTTATAGTCATTTTTATCAATTTTCATAAATTTTGTAATTTTTGGTAAATCTTCATTACAAAATGTTTTTCTCTAACTACTGGGCAAAGTGCATTATAGATAGATATATATTGTGAACAACAAGAGTATTCAGTAAAGTAATAACTACAAGCACATCACCATCACCAAAACACAATTTTGTCATGAATCCACCTGTGATATCCTAAGAAGTTCCTGTATGAGGTCAGACTTATATGAATAAAGGCACAAGCTGGCGAGAAAAGATGCACAGTTTATTTTCTTGAGAATTCCGATTGTTTAAAAACACGTATTCCAAACGTAACAAGTATGCTGTCGAGCAAGAAATCAAGCATCTTGGTAATGCCAGTACTAGTTCTCAGGGGCGTAGCTACCCGGAGGCACGACAGCACGTGCATCCACGTCGTTTTCACAAAAAAAAAAAAAAAAAAAAAAAAAAAATGAGAGAGTGAGAGAGAGATGAATTGGTCAATACTAATGAACAGAACAAAGTGATGCATGTATAATTATCTAAGACTAATATGATTAGGATATTTATTTAACGTTCGGAGACTGTTGATATCTTTTCCGTCTTTCCCGGATATTAGTTTGACAACATAGTTACAAGTGTTGATGAAGCTGTCATGCAGAAAAAGATATTTTCTTATTTCAAACCGAACCCAAACTCATCTGATTCGCGTTCTGAAGGAACAGGCTCAGATGAACACACCTCCACAAAGATTGATGATTCGCGTTCTGAAGGAACAGACTCAGATCATGAACACACCTCCACAAAGATTGACGATTCCTCAACACCGTCTATAACTGACTCGTCGACTCCGTCTTCATCTAACCACCCTCCTTATCCAGATATTGGTAATATCACCATAGAATGTTCACAACAAGACAGAGTGAAACTAGATTTGCTGACAAATTCATCTTGGGAACATGTTGCTAAATACAAGTTTCCTTTGAGGTAAATCAATTCATAATTTTACAAACAAAATAAATTTAAAATTAAAATGTCAATTGTTCTTGAACAATTGAGAGGTCTTTCCTTTTATAATGTAAAATATATGTTCCAATAGACGTAGAATGTATTGAAAAGCTTTAAAACACACTGAAAATCCTTTAAATAAGGTCAAAAACACATAATTCGCTATCTGGGACATGACCTTGACCTTTGACCTTGTGACCTTTGTCAAGGTCATTAGTCCCCAATATCATTGCTGAAGACCCCATGGGTCTAGGACCTTTGGTTATATAGTAAAAGCTGATTTTGTCTTTTCAGAAACCTAAAACAGGATTTATGCCCCTTAAAAAAAGGTCAAATCTCTTCTGTCAAAATATAACAAAGTTGCGCCGTAATGACCCAAACAGTTTCCACTATTTAAAACTTCTGTAAGTATAATGGTTTTTGAGTTGTTCTGATAACAAGGTGTTAGGTCAAAGGTCAAGGTCAACATACACATTTGACCTTGAGGTATTTTTGAAAGTCTCATGAATTGTTGATGAATGGTGAAGATCCTAGGTCTCTACGATTTACGGTTTCTGAGTTTTGGTGGTCCACCGACACCGGTTAATTTTCAAAGGGGCATAACCCTACCAATGAGTCGTTGAATCTTTTCGAATCAAATGTAACGAAGAACCGGGGTCTGGTCCTGAACAAATTTCACCCTTCGTTTTTTTTCTATCTATTACGGTTACGGTGTTGGAACGATAACAAGGTTTTTTGGTTTCGGAGGGATTACTCCGAACCGACAAAATATTTCGACTAACAGGGTGAGTTCCGGATAGGTATTCATGACACCGATACAAAGTGAGAACATGAAAGCGACACGTCTTACGGTTTAGGCTGCTAACTTCGTCAAAGTTTGGCGGAAAAAGAATAATAATAAACAGAAGAAATACAGTAAGGTCTTTCCTTATAGAAAAAGGAAAGACCTTAATTATTTGGAAATTGAACAATATGTTAGCCGAATGTATTTATTACGTAAAGAGATTAGCCAGCCCATCACCTGTAAAAACGGTAAAGGCTGGTTTAATTTCCACATTATCAAAATGCACTTATTTATCCTCCCGTTCCTTGCCCAATTGAGTACGTTGTATACTGGTTCCTGTGTACCTCTGTCCGTGCGTCCGTCCGTAACAGCATTTTTCCCAGCAACTAATCTATTCAAATTACTCCTCCTGTTTCACGACCTTTTTTATTTCACTTATGGTCAGACATGGAAGATGTGGTGGCATTTTTGGAGATTGTCTCATTGGCAATAATACATCTTTTTATTTCAATATTTCATAAATTGATTCATAGCTATTAGCAATATCTCACAGTTGTCGATTTTGTATACCATAGGGAAGGTCAAACTCATAGATCGAAAATAAACTGACAACGCAATGGCTAAAAAAATAAAAAAGACAAAGTTTGGTTTATCGATTTGAAGAGACATATTTGAATGCCCCTGCCGCTAGTCGAATGGGACATTAAGTTTGTACCCTCGACCGAAAGACACATTTGAATTTAGACAGGATTCATTTAAAGTAATGCCCCTTTATAGCTTGGAAAATTGAAAGGCTTGAGCGGGGCATTCGTGTCCTCAGACACCTTCTTTTTTTCATTACTTATATCTTTAAAATTCACCTAGAAATCGTTTCAAAATGGGAAAACTCAATTGTAACAATATTTAATTTGTAGGACTATTAGAAATGTCAACAGATCGCTGCAGTGGAGTTGGCTTGAAAAATATCCTTGGATGAGGTATTCTGTTGTGAATGATGCTGTCTATTGTGCACCTTGTGTTTTGTTTGGGCCACAGAGACAAGATACAAAGGAAAAGACCTTTTCACTGTCATCTCCCGTCACAGATTGGGGAAATCTTAGTCGATGCGTCTCACGACATATTAATGACAAAAGTAAGCACCACTATGGCAAGCCGTTCTCGTCAAAACTATGTATAAACCATTTTTCGAAAAATTTACACACTGAGAATTACAACAAAGCACACTGAGATTTAAAAACTTCAAAACGCACACTGAGAATTGAAAATTACACACTGAGAATTGAAAATTACACACTGAGAATTAAAAATTACACACTGAGATTTCATAAAGACGCATTGAGATTACAAAAATGAAAAACGCACACTGAGAATTGAAAATTACACACTGAGAATTAAAAATTACACACTGAGATTTCAAAAAGACACACTGAGAATAAATTAACTGAAAACACACACTGAGAATTTGAAATTACACACTGAGAATTTAAAATTACACACTGAGAATTTAAAATTACACACTGAGAATTTAAAATTACACACTGAGATTTGTGCGCACTTTTTTTGCGCACTTATCTAATTAGCATACTTAATCTGAATCTATTACAAGCTTAAAACAATAAAATTGACAAAATTGAATTTTGTCTCAACAAAATTGACTTTTATGAGACAAAATTGACTTTCGTGAGACAAAATTGACTTTCGTGAGACAAAAATCAATTTTGTTGAGACAAAATTCAATTTTGTCAATTTTATTGAGACAAAAGTCAATTTTGTCAATTTTGTTGAGACAAAAGTCAATTTTGTCTCACAAAAGTCAATTTTGTCTCACAAAAGTCAATTTTGTTGAGACAAAAATTCAATTTTGTCAATTTTGTTGAGACAAAGTCAATTTTGTCAATTTTGTTGAGACAAAATTCATTTTTGTCAATTTTGTGTAACAAAAGTCGATTTTGTATGCAAATTAGTTCACAGAAACCAAACTAATTTGAATACAAAATTGACTTTTGTCGCCCAATTTTCAAATTCAAGTCTGTGTAACAAAAATGAATTTTGTCATGACAAAAGTGACTTTTGTCCGCTGATAGATAATTTTGTATGACAAAATTTTAAATTTGTAGTATGATACAAATTTTGTTAAACTGAACTTATTTTTGTTGAACAAAAGTCACTTTTGTCCGTACAAAATTGAATTTTGAGTACAAAACCACAAGAGTCCCATTCGGCGCCCCGTAATTACTAATTACTACTTGGTTGACAGTTATGGAATATCCGTCTCATATATAATAGCAGATATTAATGTTTCAACTGATGTAATTAAAATCCCTTTTCCTTTTTACTGAATGTGACCTACCGATTTAGACTTATCACGTGTTTGTTTTTCTAACATGAGCAATATGATGGGTGCCACATGTGGAGCAGAATTTGCTTAATGTCATATGAAACCTCAAATTAAAAAAAATTGATGCATATGTTTTTTATAACAAAGTGGATAGTTGTCATTATTAAACTTTTGTACATATACTTTTTTTCTTTTTTTAATCGGTTACTTCCAGGAAGCGATTCGCCATATTTTCCGTATTCAAAGTGACCCTTCTCGTAAAAATCCGGTTTTAGTTTAAACATATTTTATTTGCTCAAAGCGAAAAAGGATCAGACACAAGTAAAACATACTTATAAAGTCTTCTCCACAATACAATATATATAACAATACAAATTGAACGTGAGCATACATCATATAATATAAACAACATAAATATAAATTATCTATACTGAAAAAAGTAGAGGGAATGAGGAAAGAACGACAGAGATTAGGTTGATGATGATAATGACGATGATGTGTGTTTTACCTATGTTGATACTATACTACGAGGAATCGTTTTGATCTCTTTATAAAATTGAATACTTGTTTAACAATTTGCACATTTTGATCATAGGAAAGAGTGTCTCTTCCAAAAACCAGTAGTGTTAAGTCCAAATCGCAGCCTTCGGGAAGCCAGCTGAGACCTTTAAACAGAATAGCCCTTTCATTTAGATAGAAAGGACAATCAAAGAAAAAATGGTGCATGTCCTCAATATCTAAACCACATTTACATGTTGGATCAGATATAATGTTAGCTCTAAACAAGTCACAATTCAAGAACGATGCCGAACATCTAAATTGGGTTAATATTATGTTCAATTTTCTTGGACCATATAAATAATGTTTTAAGTTAGATTGATTCTCATTTCGAATGTCGTAGTTTTTTAGTTCTACTTTGAATTTTGATAACGAGTCTACATTTCGAACTGCTATGTTCAAATTATTCCAAAGTTTAATTGTTGATGGGATAAAGGATTGGGAAGTTAGAGTCAGCCTGCAAAATGGTAAAATGATATCTTGTCCATTTCGCAAGGGATATTGTGTTGTACTTTGAATTTTAGGGGGCACAAGGTTACATAAATATTCAGGGGCATTATTATTCTGAATTTTATAAAATAATTGTAGTTTTCTTCTTTTTCTTCGTTCCTCTAAAGTTTCCCAACCAACCTCTTTTAAGACAGTCTCAGAGTGTGTGTAAACGGGCAAACCTGTTACAATTCGTGCAGCTTCAAGTTGTAGCTGTTCTAGTTTAATTGAATAACCCTTTCCACAATTGTCCCATACTTCAGTTGCATATTCAAAAATTGGTCTAATAAATACTAGATATAATTTTTCCAAATTTTGTCGGCTAAGTTGATATTTGAGTTTTCGCAGTATATTCAGATGTTTTTTAACACTATTTAATATATTTTAAACATGGTTGTTCCATTTTGCGTCACTTCTAAATGTAACCCCTAGATGCTTATGAGATCGCACAATTGGTATTTCTTTGTTGTTCATAGTGAAATTAAGGTTTTGTAAAAATCCGGTGATCGCAATACTCATGGATCTGTCACTGAAATAAACTATTATCTGATTGTACATGTTATACACGTGCTCAATATGCATGCTTCTTTGCTTATTGTTTACTATAAAGTGACAATCGGTAAACTACGGCTTCAAAACACGACAATTAATGAGCTGCCATATTTTCACCTCAGAACAGACAGAGAGAAAACAAAACTAACGATTATACGATATTTTTGCGTAAACAATGATAAAATCGTGCACAGAGGACTAAGTCTATGATATATACATGCATTGGTTCATGAATTGGATAAACATTATTTTTCACCAGTCACTCGTTTCTTATGACTTAAACCTTCTGAAGCACCTGCTATCACCCTCAGTATTTGTTTGAGTTCTTGTTGCGTAGTCTTCTACGTTGTATTTTGTATATTATGTTTTGTCTGTTGGACATTTTCTTTTTTAGCCATGGCGTTGTATGTTATTTTTACGTCGTCGTCGTCGTCTGTGTCGTCCGAAGACATTTGGTTTCTGGACAATAACTTTAGTAGATGTAAATAGAAATCTATGAAATTTACACACATGGTTTATAACCACAAAAGGAATTCGAATTAATTTTTGGGGATATGGTTCCAACAGTTTAGGAATTAGGGGTAAAAAAAGGCCCAAATAAGAATTTTCTAGTTTCCAGACAATAACTTGTGGAATATTAATGGTGTATGGATCTCTCAGAAATTATACCACAAAGGGATGGTAAGGATTAGCTTTTTTGCGGTTAGGGGGTGTGGCTCAAACCGTTAAGAAATTAGGGGCAAAAAAGGGAAAACAAGGGTTTCCGTGGTAATGTACACTTTAATAAAAAGGACAAATTATAAGTTTGGATTACCTCCTTACACTGTTTTTAAATTATGAATAAAGAAACATTGTATTGTTTTGAGGTTATTAGCTGTGAATATATTTTTATAAGTTACTTTTTTTTTAAATGCTGACATAGCAATATCTATTTGAAGCCATGATTATGATGTATTTAAATGGGTAATTATGGTTGCAAACTCTATTGAAAATTTGAATTCAAATTATGACCATAACTTGAAGGAAACATTTTTTTGGAAAAAGGAGGAAGGGGGAGGGGTTAAAGAAATTGTGGGGGGGAAAGGAGAATTTTTTTTCTCATTTCAAATTTCAGAAAATAAAAAAAAACTTATATTTTTTTGTACAAAGAAAAGAGGGGTTAATATTTCTTTGGGGGGAAGGGGGGGTGTCAGTTCGCAACAGCATAATATATTGCACAAAAGCAAAATTGTTATCAAAGGTATAAGGATTATACTTATATACGTCAGACGCGCGTTTCGTCTACATAAGACTCATTAGTGAAGCTCAGAAAAAATGGAATATAAATTATAATCCTATAACCAATTCTTAGTTCTTTGACTACAGTTATTCTGTGTAAGAAACTTATTATGTGTCAAATACTTAATAACAATACATATTTAGCCCTGTATCAAGCGCGAATATTGTGTCCGTTTTGCCCCAACTGTTCAGGGTTGAACCTGTGTGGTCGTATACAGCTGCGTTCAGCGAAGCAATTGATTGACTAATGAATTCGAATTTCACTTTTGGTATCGTTAGCCTTTATTTCCTCTGATCTTGCCTTCATTTTCATGGTTTAACGATTTTTATGTTTTGTTTATTTTAAAAACACTACGTTTGCATGTATTGGTCCTCTTGTAATATACCATAATTAATAGTACAGTTGATGTAAGGCACATTGCAAGGTGTACACATTTGTTGGGCGGGTTTTCCTGATTTAAACATCATTTTCATCTTAGTCTTTAGTTTTCTATGTTGTGTCTTGTATACTACTGTTTGTCTTTTTCTTTGTTAGCCATTGCGTTGTCAGTTTATTTTCGATTTATGAGATTGACTGTCCCTCTGGTATCTTTCACCCCTCTTTCAATGTTTGTTTTCTTAGATATTTATAAGCACGTTATTTGGTGCAAAGAATGATTTTGAGGGGTAAATGTCAGTCTGGAACGATTTTGAGGTGTGACTGTTAGTCTAGCATGTATCATCTGACGTTGACCTCATGGTTAATTTGTCAATATAAAGTTTTGATGGATTGGATACTATAAACAATAGGTCAACTACACTTGGTGTGTAAACTAACTGTAAAGTGTACAAGGCTGTCTGATATGGCTTATCTGACATTGACCTGATTGTCTTGGATCTTTGAAAAATTTTAAGTTTAAGTTTAGATCTTATAAAATAAATTTAATCATGGTTCAGTAAAATGGGCGAGTTATTTAAGCGTAAACAATCTTGTTATAACAAAAAAGGTAAGTTTTTACCAACATTTTAATGGTTTTGAAGTATAGATTCGAGGTGCTGACGTATCATCTAAATCGCTTGTTGTATTGTCGTTGTATATTTTCAACATGGATTGTTTAGTTCTTTTCTTATACATTCGTTCTTCGTGACTAGTTATTTATACATCCCGTCATTTTTGAATTCTTGTCACTCATATGTGTACTGTACTTTGTCTATTTGACATTTACTTAAATTTGTTTAATTAAAAAATAAAATAGAGTTTATTTAAATAGTGAGTAGGGTTATAATTCATTGTTGACTGATGCACTCCAATTATTGATATTTTTACACTCCTATAGTTTAATCTTCCAATGTGTTTGAGCTTATCATTTATCCATTTGACAATCGACTTTTCCTTGGAGTTCGGTATTTTTGTTAATTTAATTTTCGAATCACATTTATATATATTTATAAGCAAGATGCGGAATATCAACTTCAGTATTAAATTACATGGCATGTCATCAGTTTTAAAACGAACTGTCTGGCAGAAAAATAATACGATTTTCATCTTTAATGCAATCGATAGATGTTATATTGATTTATAGCTGCAGCACTAAATAGCGTACATAACTGCCGAAAGTTCCAAAAGCCAATCCTGAGGCATGAGCCATGCAGTCATCTGAAAATACAAACAATGGTTTCTGAAGTCGAAGCAACGGAACATTATAAAAGTTAGGGGAACAGTATTATCAGTTTCATCCTAATCTTGAATTATATCAATATTTTTAAATCTTGAATTATATCAAATTTTAGAAACCTTGAATTAAATCACTTTTGTGGCGTCATCCAGTCGTGTGACAGGCAGTTTGTGGCTCTGTTGTGTTGTGTGTGTGGGCTGTTCTAGGTTGTTTTATGTGTTCGTTTTTATTCTGTGGTTACCATGTTGAAATGTACTACTGTATTGTTTATTTGTGTATTTCTCTGTCCTGGATGTTCTTGCATTTATTTGTACTGTATTCTTGTCATATAATGTTGCCCTTTTAGTGTTATATTTAACATTGACATAAAAGTGCGAGGTTTCACTAAACACAAAACCAGATTCAACCTACCATTTTTTTTAAATGTCCTTTACCAAGTCAGGAAAATGGTAGTTGCAATCTTATAGTTCGTTTCTGTGTGTTTTGTTTCGTCGTTTGTTTATTTTTTGTTGTTTCGTCGTTTTCCTCTTATAGTTGATATGTTTCCCTCGGTTTTGGTTTGTAACCCGGATTTTTGTTTTCTCTCAATTGATTTATGACTTTTGAACAGCGATATTCTTTTGTTGACTTTATTCATGCATTACTATATATGTTCAACTTCCCTTCCGTAATGTAGCAAAAGCAGGTTTGATTAATTTTTTAATTAATTGTTGACAGGCTTTCAATTTTCAAAGAGCATTATAAATAGAAAACTACAGTCAAAGATTAAAAAAGGAAATGGTTACAGTACATTGGTTGTTGATGATTAAACATTATTTTGCATAAAGGTTTTATACGGGAAGACACGAATATTTACCTTTCATGGCCTTTTCTCTAAGAAGTTTCCTCATTGTTTTAGAACCACTGAAAGTATACAAGACTAATATAATATGCATAAGCTTCTTGCAGTTTCTTCAGAAAAAAGTGTACTTTACACAGTGTTACGGTTAGGATTTGAAAATAGAGGCGTTCGTTTTAAAAAAGGGCACTTTAGCGCGTTTTCACTGAAAAAAAATCAAAAACTTAATATTACAACATAATGACATATTTTTTAGTAAACATGTAGCTAAGTTAATTACTCTATACTATTATATACAAGTTTAAAAATCATTTATTTAGAACATATAAGTTAAAATCAAACTGAGAGCACTTATAGTCATTACTATATTCATTTCTCTTTCAGAACTACAGATTTTTTCAAAGAAGAGTTCAAATGCAAATAAATATTGAACAACATTGACAAGTCTTCTGTTTTTCTTTTTGAAGAAGGTTGTCACAAATTTATTAAGATTTTTTTGAAAATTAGTTTCACTACAGTTTAATTTAAGAGTTAATGTTTTTGTTAATGTCTGTGTTTTCAAGTTTGCCCTGTGCCTTGTCTTTATCAATTTGACCTGAGAGAATATTCTCTCCACCTCTGCTGTACTGAGTGGTTGCATTATTGCAACACTGAATAGTTTTGCAACAAGAAGGTGCATAGATAATAGATTTTTTTTTATCCTTATGACTAGGTGAATGAAATAGCTCTACCAGACTAGGTAATGAACGATCTGAAAGTTCTGCTGATGACACAAGATCTATAAAGTCCTGCCATTGAATAGGGAGAGTTTCAGGGTCCATGTCAAATGTATTTGCCAGAGCTTCTATCTCTGTATAACCATACACTGTTTCAATTGTCTGTTCCTGTAAGGTTTAAAATGGCCAACTGGTCGATTGTGTCAGCATCCTCTAACAGTTATATTTTCAATTTATCAATTGAGAAAGCACTCTCTGACTTTAGTGTCAAAATCTACTGGGAGTGGGTTAATAATGTTAGATGTGCTTCTTAAATGTTCCACTTTTTGAAGCCATGGGCCATTCTGGGTCTTTCTTGTTGTCAACAAATTGACAGTTTTCTCCAATCTTGTTTTAATGTTGCCAAGATGAACATCCCTTTACATTGAAATTTGTGT
>JAHUZM010000397.1:0-40849 GCA_019925275.1 Mytilus edulis
GTTTCTTGTGTACAATTTGGAAATTAGTATATATTTGTTTAGGGGCCAGCTTAAGGACGCCTCCGGGTGCGGGAATTTCTCCCTACATTGAAGACCTGTTGGTGACCTTCTGCTGTTGTTTCTTTTTTCTATGGTCGGGTTGTGGTCTCTTTGGCACATTCCCCATTTCCATTCTCAATTTTATATCAGGTTATTCATAATTTTTTATTGTTTATTTAAATATTCACTTAACCATGAATCCTATTAATGTTTTTAATTTGAATTAATTTGCTCAATCTAATTCATACTTTGATTGTGATAAAATAAACATTGAAGAAGAATGACAAAATCACCCTTACCCAAGCTTTGCTTTTTTTGTAAGCTTATAATTAACAGCTTTTATTCCATTCTTATTTCTTCAAAAACCTTCGAAATTGAAAACGAAAGATCAACACAACCCTCTGATTCTATTTATAACGATTAAAATCTACAGTTAAATTATATCAAGACACATTTGAATTCTTAATCTTGCATTTTAATATGTCATTGATTTAAAATTCGAGTTTTCTCTCATCCGAATTTTTTAACATGTAAACTAATTTGTCACGGTCTGTATCTAAGAGTTCATCTTTAATTTCCCTCTTTGGCTATTATCATCATCACTGAGTCTAGTTATCATATAAGTCTGTTGTGATCTTCAGAACCACTATCACTGATGAAGCGGATAATCATTCTAACGACACATTTGAATCTGATATTTAATGTGAATTTCAAAAGTCAAAGGATGCTAAAATTGTAAGATTTTTTTTCCGACTTGCCCCCCCCCCCCCCCTTCTTTCTCACACGAAAATAAAATCGTTGTGTAACGTGTTTGGCTTATGAACTATATGTTCGTATCCGTTTTCACACTATAACCTCAATTTATCCTTGAATTTTTTACTGCCTCTGAGGTCCCAACTAATTTGACAAACAATTATATTAAACTTAAGAACAAGCTTTAAAAATCCTAGGTTCCTGAAACACCTAGTCCTGAAATGACTAGTCTCTGAAGCACCTAGTTTCTGAGACAACTAGTTTTGAAACACCTAGTCTCCGGAGCACTGAAGTCACCAGACTATTACAAACTACCTGTTCGAGGGACTGCCACCATTCCCGAGGGAAATTACAATGTCGGAACAACCCGGTAGCTTCTAATAATTGTTATACTTAGGATCCGAAGCACCAAAGTCACCAGACTTTTACAAACCACCTGTTCGAGGGACTGCAACCATTCCCGATGGAAATAACAGTATCGGAACAAACCGGAAGCTTGCAACAACCGTAAAGACTTTAAAACCCGCGTGCTTCAAAATCACAAGCTTTCAACTCAAACTAGGTTTACAAACTTTCCTTTTAAACTTATTTATTTGCTTGTATTTACTTTCCGATGTCCATCCGTCGACGGCCAATTAATAAATGAGCAAACTCGCAAAATGAATCGGTGTCTGTATATGGAACTAATATCACAGGAATTATGTTCTGGAAGAACTTTTTTCAGATGATTTCAATATAATTTGTTCCATCTCTGAAAAATAAGTTCCACACTTTATCTGGTGAAATAAGTACCGGGTCGGTGAAATTTGTTCCTAACCTAGTGAAATCGGTTCCAGGTTTATGAGATTTGTTCCTTACCTGGTGAAATAAGTTCTGGGTGTATGAGATTTGTTCATAACCTGATAAAATAAGTTCCTTGTCTGTGAAATATGTTCCACTGGTTAAACAGGTTAATATCTTATATACTGAACATTTGTCATCAGTTAGTTTAAAGTTATCATTCAAGTGCATTATAAAAATAAGTATATTATATTGATAAGATAATAAATAAAAAATGTAAATCAACAAATTAGGTTCTTGTGAAATATAGCAAATGTTTAATTAAATACGTAAAAAATATCAAAATGACAGTCCCTCTTTTGAGCCAGAAAAGAGTAGGACAAGAAAAATCTTTCAGAAAAAATTAAAGTATAGTTCAAGATGAACATATGAACTAATTTGAAAAGGACAAAATGACTGATCAATAATTCCAAATTCAAACACATGAAGAAACAAATAAACACACTCTTTTGAAACTATTCCATGACAAGTACATGTGTGACTAGAACACAGGGCAGTGACAGTTAACAGGAACCAAGGAGGAATACCACATAAAAACCTAGATACAAATGATACATTACCATCGCTTAATCCTGTAGAACATTACAGTCATGCCTACAATTGCACATGTATCCCATGCCAGCACACTCAGTACAGCATTTAGCTTGCATTTTAATTCAAGTGTAACATTAAATGTTTCGCTGTGTAATATGTTGCAAAGGTACTTATTTCAGTGAAAATAGGTTTAAGAAGAACTTATTCATTGATTTCTTTGAAATATGTACATCTTGATCTAAAACTAATATCACAGGAACTTATTTAAAACTTTTAATATTAACTGGAACAAAATTCATGGAGCTATGATATTTGTTCCGGAACTTATTTCATATTTGGTCAAAAATTAGTTCCGGAACAAATTTTACAGTGCTGGAACATATTTTCTGTGATATAAGTTCTGGCGGAACATATTTCCTATGAAATTTGTACCTGCGGAACAAATGTCAAGCCGGGACAAATTTTTTGTTACATATATACCAAGAGCGCAGTCCTCGAAGAGAGCACCCTGGCAACAATTAACGCGTCTCATATCAACCAAGGATAAAAGAATGATTGTATATGTATTTTTCGTTAACGCATTGTTCAAACGGGTAATTTATTATAGATTAAAATTCAACGATAAATTACAAGTATTGTCTTATCCCTAAACTGCATTTTTGTCACAGTTGCTGCCTTAGACAACAACAACAACAACAATTTTTATTTGTCAATCAAGACGCCCCGAGGAGCAGTACACTTACAGTTTAAATTAAAGTGTACAAATAATTGTGTTGATTTTTTTCATTGAAATTACAATACATGACAATAAAATTAAAACAATATTATATAAGAGAAGGGAGACAACAAATACAGTATATATTCTCAAAGATAATGAGTGAGTGAACACAATCAAAACCGTTTTATAATTAGAAGAAGAGCTGGACTACTCATGTGTCTATGCTTAATTTAACTCTTCTGGATTTTATTAAACTATCTATTAATTTAATCATTATGTTATTAACAAATGGATCTTCATTTGACATCAACCATACAAATTTAGATTGGTCATTTAAAGTTTTAAAATTAGTAAATTTAGAGGATAAATCTGAAATAAAACTGGACCTTTCAGTTTTAAGTGATGGACATTGAAGAAGAAAATGAATTTCATCCTCAACAATGTCATTATTACATAATTTACAAAATCTTTTATCTGGGGGTATTCCCTTATGTCTTCCCTTTTCTATTTCAAGTTCATGGGCACTAATTCTAAATTTGGTTAACTCATTTAATGTTTTACAATTATTTAACAATAAATATTTTTCAAGGCCTATATTATTTTTAAATAGTCTGTAGGTCCTTAATTTATTTCCTTGCACCATGCCAGGTTTGTCATTATTTAATTGGTTAAGCCAAATTTCATCATATTTAATTCGGAGTTTTTTTTAATGATAATTGACTTTATATGAGATTTGTGATTTAACAAATATTCTGGGGTTAAATTAAGATATTTAAATAATGAATAAATGCTTTCCAACCAATTGTCTTTATATGTTTTTGATAAAATTTTAGACTCTTCAAATGCTTCTTTAATGAGAGAGTTATTTTGTTCTGTGAGTCTGAGCCAAAATTTAGCTATATTAAGAATAACCTCAAGAGATAGGGGGTAGCGCCCCAACTCTCCCATCACTGCAAGGTTTGTTGATCTTCTAGGTACCTGTAGAGAATATTTACAAAATTTAATATGTAATTTTTCAATAATTAGATCTTTGCACATTTGGAAAAAATAGTTATCTCCTTTTGATTGTAACTTATTTGGAGAGAATTGACCCCAAATTTCTGAGCCATATAACAAAATCGGCTTCAGCATGTGGTCAAAAAGATGTAAAAGTGTTTTAATATTAGGTTTAAAATGGGTGAAATATCTTTTTAATTTAAAAAAGGCTTTTAATGCTTTATTATAAAGATTAAACTTAGCATCTGTAAATCTGCCAGATACAGTGAATATCATGCCAAGATAATTATATTTTTTCTCATTATTAATAAGCTGACCATTAAATGTGAATTTTTCCTTTGAAATTCTTCCTGCGTTATTAAAAATAAATACTTTTGTTTTTTTCATGTTAATTTCTAGTCCCCATTTACTACTATAATCCATTAAATTATCTAAACAATTTTGTAATCCAGATGAAGTTTCAGAAATCATAATGAGGTCATCTGCATACATTAAACAGTTAAGGCTTCTGTTGTTTAGTAAAACTGGGCAACAGCCAGAATCAAATATTTCAGGTAAATCATTTATGAAAAGTTTAAACAATGTAGGGCTCAGATTATCCCCTTGACGAACACCAATATCTGATGGAAAATTTTCAGTTAGTGTGTTACTATTAGTTTTTACACATAGAGATGTGTTTTTATACATATCTTTAATTACATTATAAAATAAATCGCTCAATCCGAGCTTTCTCAATTTAAAAAATAATGCTAAATGCCAAACCTTGTCAAAGGCCTTTTTAAAATCAACAAAACAGGTATAGAGTCGTTTATGTCCCTGCTTAGTGTATTTATCAATTAAGGTTTTAAGTACAAACATGTGGTTACTAGTTCTTTTTCCTTTACAAAATCCTATCTGCTCTGGACCAACTATATTTCTTTTAGTTATAAACTTTTCTAATCTTTTATTAAGTATCTTTATAAAATGTTTTCCTACACAACTACCTATCGTGATGCCCCTAAAATTTGAGGGATCATCTTTAGATCCACTTTTATGTAATGGGACTATAAATCCTTTAGCCCATATATCAGGAAATTTTCCTGAAGTTAATACTTCATTAAATATCTTTACAAAACATTTAAGCAGAAATGATTGGCTGCACTTGAGCATCTCAATTATTATTGAGTCAAAGCTGCTTGATTTATTGTTTTTTAGTAATTTAACTGCTTCATTTATCTCTTTTTCTGTAATTTTATAATCCAATTCTGTGAAAATGTTATGCTTTTCTAGTTTATTAAGTGAATCAATTAGTTCTTTATTTACAGGTAAGGATGACTGTAAATCTACATTAAAATATTTTAGCTACATTTTTTATAAAAAGTTGAGAACGCACTTAAAACTTTTGATCGTCCAACCGAAGTATTACAATGAGTATTCGATGCGAAACGTTCAGTAACAAGTAAAATACAATAGAGATAATATGGGGTGGAAGTTTGGACCGGAAAGTGATAATAATCATGGTAGACGCATCTAACTTCATTGTATATAAAATGTACAGCACACAATTTCACATTATTTTCCCAAGATATATGTTATATGGGCATTTAAACATGTCAGTTTCATTAACTTGGTGATGGCCGCGTGATAGTAGAATAAAGTGTTTTAAATAATCATGTACCGACTGGAAACAATAGTTCGAACTATGAACGTCAAAACTATTTTTTATTATTACCTGTGTTGGTTTACTTTCTGTGGACGTACAAGTTTGAGGATAAAGGATAATTGTTAAATTGGTTTTTGCCACGTAATAGTAGAGGTCAACTGTTCATAATTATTAACTGACTATACAATAATTTGTCACTTAAACTTAAAACTGGGACTCTCTACACTAGTGTTATGTCCCTGCTTTAAATAGAAACCTATTTTGTACAAGAATATTCCTGTACCAAGTCGGGATTATGACAGTGTTTATCTATTCGTTTGAGATTTCGAGTTTTGCCTTTTGTTTAGAGATTCCTTTTTGTTTTTTCTAGGAATTTAATATTTTTGTGTTTTGACTTTATTTCGTACTACCAACGTTGAATTTATTTCTTTATTTACCTGTGACTGTGTGTCGTCACTTTTTCCGAAATATCTGTAACTAGTTTTTTAATGTGAAAGCAGAAAGATGTTATCAACGCGTGTAGCATCATCATAAAAGCATAATAGATAAATGCGGGTTTTTTTTAACCACCGTGATCTTAAATAATTGATAGGAATATTTAATTCAAAGTTAACATAGCCATGATTAATAACTCTTCAGAGATAAGAATATTTAATTCAAAGTTAACATAGCCATGATTAATAACTCTTCAGAGATAAGAAAAATCGGGTCATAATACTCTCTTTGGTACTTTCTTTTAATTATGGATACTTTAGAGAATTGATATTTTCAGTAAGCTACAAATTGAATGAATTTCAAGATCATTCCTATAAGGGTGGCCGGGGAATAGAAATATGGTCATCATCGCTCGCCCTCCTACCGGCTGTAAAAAGTGGACGTCTTTTGACTTCGAGATGTACAAATTTGCAGCCTTGTCCGGCCAGAATGTTGAATCTCGTGCATTTAAATAATAAAATAATAGTATACAGAACGCACTTTAAAAAAACCTGCAATAACTAGGTACGGAAAGTGATTTTTTTTAATCAACTACTCTAAGAAAACTTTACCTCATTTTAAAGGCATTGTGAAGACATTTTCAAAACAGTTTCACTTTTATCAATACACATAATAACAACGAAGAAATAGCAAATTTTCAAAATGGTAATGTTTTACTACTCTGGAAAAACTGTTTCCTCTCTTTAAGAAATAATAAAATATACTTTTTTAATCATTTGGGTTATAGCTTTTGTTTATTTTGCTTCTTTTACATCTTGTTAGTCAATTTCAATCCTCCATACTAAGTTTTTTGGTCAAAATAGAAGCTTACAGCATGAAAATGTCAACAACTCTCATGAAATTCTATCGTCCAAAGTCACATAACATGATGATTTTTATATATTCCTTTTTTCAGAGCATCAGTTGGTATATTGAAAATGTAAAGTAAAACTTTATAAACATTTAAATGTAAAGAAACAAAATATGAATATTACTCTTTACATACAAATGTTTGTGTGTGTGTATAAAAAAGAAGATGTGGTATGTTTGCCTATGGCAATGAGACAACTCTCCACAAGAGACCAAATGATACAGAAATTAACTATTGGTCACTGTATAGCTTTCAACAATGGGCAAAGCCCATACCGCATAGTCAGCTGTAAAAGGCCCCGAAATGACAAATGTAAAACAATTCAAACGAGAAAACTAACGGCCTAATTTATGTACCAAAAATGAAAGAAAAACAAATATTTAACACATCTACAAACGAAAACCACTGAATTACAGGCTCCTGACTTTGGACAGGCACATACATACAGAATGTGGTGGGGTTAAACATGTTAGCAGGCGCCCAATCCCCCCCTGACCTGTGTCAGTACAACATAAGAATGAACTATAAAAATCAGTTGTACCATGAGAGACAAGAAAAGTTTTGAAATATGTCATCTGTCTTTGTATTGTCATGATAGTTTTAGAATGTTCCCTTTTCATTTAACATTCTATTAATGAAATATCCTTATTCTTATATAGCATGTATAGTGAATGCTTATAAATAAAGATAAACAACAACCTTTTAACAATTATTCTACTGGACTAAAATACCTGTTGCACTGAAAAACAATGAAAATAATATAACATTATTTTTATTCCAGAAATTTCAAACAAATAATTATGTCAGATCACTGTATTAAAATACTTGTGTGTATAAAAGTAAAGTAAATTCATATATATCTGTATATCTGTATATCAGTTACAATATTTATACAGTGAAATCTGTAAACCAATCTCATTCAGGACTGAAGTTCAAAATGCATTGAATGTGAATAGCATTAGAAGTGAACTGCCGCTACTGTATGGATTCCTATGTATGTTTTTAGTTGAACATGTTGAAAATACATATATTGATTGTTGTTAAAACCACATAATTCAGTATCATTACTATCTCGTGTGCAATGACAAGTGGTTGAACTATCTTTAAATCACAATAAACTGGCTGTATAATGCAATAAAAAAACAATCACGGCTGATTTCCAATCAAAAGTAAACCAAAAGTTGTCCATGCAAGGGAAATAACTCTGTATACACAAAAAGGAGGGTTATTTATAAAAAATATTTTGATATGAACACAGCTATCTAGGATTTTTTTATTGGACCTAATTATTTAATTAATATATTAAACTTAATAAAAAAGTACATTTTATGGCTGTATAACGTTCCTTTGGTTTTTTTTTAAACGAATGTAACTTTCAAACCCTTATTTGTACCTCAAATATTTCATCGTATTCCCGAAAATTATAATATACAGAATCATGAATATTCATATAATATCTATCAAAAGCAATCAGAACCTTCTGAGACTTAACAAGTTAATAGAAGGCCGTAATCGGAGGTCAACCAAAGATTTTATTTTTACACACATCTGGGAACAATTATTTAGGGTAATTTGGAGTTATCTCCCATTGGTTTGCCATACCTACAATAACTCTTGAGGGGTCTGTTTATGCATTTTCGAAGGGCTAACTCCATAACTTAGTTTGCTCATAGGTACAGCCTTTTTGTGCCCATTGTAAACCTGGTAATACTTGTCGGCTGATTTGCGATCGGGAGCCATATGCCAAGCTAGCACAATATAAAAAAGAAGATGTAGTATGATTGCCAATGAGATAACGCTCCACAAGAGACCAACATGACATAGAAATTAACAACTATAGGTCATTGGACGGTCTTCAACAATGAAGTCAGCAATAAAAGGCCTCGTGATGGCAATAAATAACAATTTAAACGAAAAAACTAACGGCCCTATTTATATTGAATAAAATGAAAGAAAAACAAATATGTAACACATAAACAAGCGCCAACTACTGAATTACAGGCTCCTGATTTGGGACAGGTACATGCATAATTTGGCCGGGTTAAACTTGTTAGCGGTATCCCAACCCTATCATAACCTGGGATAGTGGTATAAAAGTACATCATAAGAACGAACTATAAAAATAAGTTGAAAAAGGCTTAACTCATCAGATGGACAAAAATACAAGTGGACGTGGCCGGGTACTTGTACATCTCAACAATAAAAAGACACCAGGAACAGATCTGAGAGTACTCGCATTTAACTGATAACTAGTTCAAATTCATTAACAACTTGTAACGAAAATCGGGCATCCAAGATTAGGTTATCAATCCGTACACATCCAATGGATTTAGTTAAAGATGTCGTAAACAGTCCGAGAAAAAAAGTGCCCTTGGGCAATGCCAAGATTCAGGTATCGACAGATTGAAAATTCATGAATGTGCATATGTACATGATATACTAGCAATATTTAGTTTGCATTTACTTAACTGATAACAAAATTAATTATTAAACCAATATATAACATTATTCAATGATCTTATTACAGTGTTGAATTGGTAACCTTTTAGAAAAAGTTTATTTAAAGGAGCGATAAGTTTACAAGAATCATTTCTAATTTTCCTGGCACGGTTAACAATATTTCCGTAAATT
The DNA here is from genome assembly GCA_019925275.1 of Mytilus edulis. NCBI lineage: Eukaryota > Metazoa > Mollusca > Bivalvia > Mytilida > Mytilidae > Mytilus > Mytilus edulis. The sequence continues at coordinate 9,499 of JAHUZM010000397.1, forward strand.
TCAAAACCAAATCATTTTATCTATCAAAAAATTTAGTAAAAGTTTTAAGTAATTTATGACAACGATATCCCTAGTTTAAAAACTTACCAGTAATACATTTACATTAATCAAAATCAAAAACGCTACATCAGACCCGGGCATAGCGAACAAGCTGTGAAATATAAATACCGTAAAATGGTGCCAAAGGAACATCACCATCTAGGCAGACTGGTTCCTGTCAACCTAAGATTCTTCTCTCTGTCTGGTATCTGAATTTTTGAAATATTTACCTCAACGGCGATAATCGTCAGAATAAAAACACTCACCCGTCATGCCAAAAGCGTATGTCCAATGAATAAAAGTCTTGACTGCAAATAAGTCAGTTTTGGATAAGATGAGACGACGAAATTCCAAATATCTAATTTGATAAAATAATAAAAAGAAAAATACCGCTTCAAATTTTATAGTGGTAAATGGCTACCTTTAAGCGTTAGTTTGCTACTAATATACATCTTGTCTATACTGAGCAAATAGTTTTTTGCGAGACTTTTATTTTTTTCAAAAATAGGACTATAGGACTAATAGTTTCTGCACATTTCCCCCAATAAACCTTGAAAATCGGTCATGAAACAAAGAAATTAAGATGAAAATAGAGGACCTACCTTTGCAAGTCCCATCTCCTTAAATGTCGGCAGCAAACTGAGGAATTTTGGGGATGTCAAAGTATATACGCAATAGAGACGAAGTAATATAGGTGATTTCAAGGATTTTTTAAATATGTAACCTATGATATGTGCAAATACTTCTGGTTATATATTATCTGAAAAGACAGCCATATAAATGGCAACATGCAACTATAGGTCATCGTACGACCTACAGCAACGAGAAAAACCCATATCGCATAGTCAGCTCTAAAAGGTCTCGACATGACAATGTAAAACAATTCAAACGAAAAAAATAACTGCCTCATTTGTATAAAAAAAACATGAACGAAAAACAAATATGTAACACATAAACAAACGACTACCACTGAATTACAGGCTGACATAAGAACGAACTATTAAAATCAGTTGAAAGAGGCTTCACTATTCAGATGGACAAACAATAGAAGAGGACGTGGCCGGGTACTTGTATATCCCAACATCAAAAAGACACTTGAAACAGATCGATATTTTCCTCTACCCTTTCTTTTGTATCGCTATTTTCATTTTTCGTTCCTCTGTATTGTTTTGTTTTCTCTCCTCTTTTGTCTGCATAGATTGTCGTGGTTTTAGGCCAAAGGATATATTTGCGTACGCTATGAGTAGCGGTACAGGGCACAGTCTTGTCTTGCATCACTGTAGATATTTGATTACTAACAGGCATAGCTATTTCTGGTCGATCGTGTAGTTAGTAGTATTAGACAGCAGTGGATTGTTGATGAGTCATGTGTTTTGCGAGTTGCACTCTAGATTCAGGAATCGGCGCTCGTACATGCGTAGACGTAGTATTTCATCTCGCAAAGAGTTGTCGGGTTTTAGATATGAAACAAGTAATGACCTATGTTCGTTTACAGGAAAAGAAGGAATTCCCTTTGTCATCTCTTATGAAATTCTTAACCATCTGATGAACTTCTAGATTTAAGGACATAATTGCGGGTCCATTTTCTGCTGTTTTGCTCTTTGCAACCTGAAAATTAAGTAAAAGAAATCAGCGCATTTATTAAGTGTTTAGTCTACAAAGTTAGCAGTTACCGTTAACGTGTATTCACTTTATGTTGTAACAGTCTTTTCTTAGCTACAAAGTTATTAATTGTCGTTAAATTGTATTAAATTACTGCGTCATTATAGTCAAAGTACCACTGATATAATTTCATGTCAGTTGTAAAAATGTAAGTTTTTAATTAGCCCAAGGATGTAACAAAGCACTGCTGTAATTTTGCGGTAACAATCTACAATTTCGCGGGAAATTTCTACGTTTTTGCAGTATTTGGCAACTTGTTAGAAAATACCGCGATAATATAGTTGCGGAAATCGGTTACTGTAACAAAATACCGCAATTATACTGTCACCTACAGCATCTTTGTATAAGAATACCTTTACATATTTGCGGTAGGAATTTTTGCGACAAAGGGCTACGATTTTCTACTATTATGTATTCAAGTACTGCTGAATTGTGTCTCCTTACCTATGCAGTAATTACGTTCCTTTTTGCGGCAAACAGACTTTTATTATCGGTATGTGACAAAATGTAAGTCATTACCGCAATGAAGTTTCAGCGGTAATTGATAACTGTAACTAAATACCGCAATTAGGTTGACGATTACCTCTGTAATGTATTTTAGTACCGCTGAATTGTGTCGCATTACCTATTCCATAAATAGCTACTTTTTTCGTGGTACAGAAGAAAATTTTTGCGGTTATTTGCAACTTCTCACCATGTACCGCTGTGACGTATTAGCGGCTATTGGTCACTGTCACAAAATACCGCCTTTATGTACCCATTTACCACTTTGGGGTATCCAAATACCTCAGAAGGAAATAACTACATTTTTGCGGCAAATGTCTATGTATATGAGATACAATACTTATCAGTGCATTATTTCCGAAATAATCGAATATGAAATTTTGTCTAGTCCTCTGCTTGAAACTAAAACTATTGTGTATGTCCAATTCTTGTTCATTTGCTTACCGTAACCCCGGCGCCTCCGTCCTCTGTTTCCTTCGCCATTTTTACAATTTTCACGGCGATACCTCGAACCGCCATAGGTCTTTGAGCATTCGTCTGAATGATTTTCAGCAAGATAAAATCTCTCGCATCATAAAAATCCGAGAGAACCACTTCTTGTTTCGGTTAAATGGCTTTAAACTTAAGAGCTCTTTCTGCCTCGCTTCTGTAGTAATTTTGAAAGTCTGTTGGAGATCATAGTTTTTGAAAAAGTAAAATACACTGTTTTTGAGGTACTTGTATACAAAGGGATACTTTTGAGTTGTCCTTTTGACATTACTGTTATGATATTGATTATTGCTATGATTTCGTTCAAAAACTCACGAGAAACTTGCTGATTAGAGTTGTTTTATGTTACGAGAGTGAAGCATTGGTAATCTGATTTTTTACTACGCTTTAATTATGTTTTTTTGTGATTTCGAAAAATGCAATTGTCGAAGATGTATTATGACAAGTTATTATACCCTCTTTTTCTGAATAAAGATGATAAAATATTTATACTTACGTATGTCCTCTGTCTCTATTACAGTTCTCCGTATCGAAATATTCTTCTTTAGTTGTTTCCTTATGCCTTAATGCTATCTAAAAAAACTCATCATAGATACCAGGACTAAATTTTGTATATACGCCAGACGCGCGTTTCGTCTACAAAAGACTCATTAGTGACGCTCGAATCAGAAAAAGTTAAAAATGCCAAATAAAGTACGAAGTTGAAGAGCATTGAGGACCAAAATTCCTAAAAGTTTTGCAAAATCCAGGTTAGGTAATCTATGCCTGAGGTAGAAAAGCCTTCGTATTCCAAAAATTCTCAATTTGGTAAACAGTTAATTTATAAATATAACCATATCAATGATAATTCATGTCAGCACAAAAAGTGCTGATTACTGGGCTGGTGATACCCTCGGGGAAATAAATCTTCACCAGCAGTGGCATCAGTTGACATGTGTGTTACATTTCAAGGTCAAAAATAAATTGAACTGTTCAGGCTAAGTTAAGTTAATTAAGTATTAAGTTAAATCTATGGGAATGGCTAGGAATATTTAAATGCAGTGTTATATGGGTTAGGGTTAGGATAATGGTTCGGAATATGGCATATTGATGAGATCATATCGTGGTTTATCTCGTCAACGTCACTTTTTGGTCACGTAGTGTTTATTAGGTGTGGCCAAGTTATGATCATGCGAGGATAAGATTTAATTATAATTCTTTATTATGGTATTGCAGGTCTTTTGTTATAGACTTCGGTTAAAAGACAATCAGTGTAGATATTAGGTATGCATTTTATTTTAATTGTTTAAATGTATAATTCACATAATTTTTCAGCTGTGAAAAAAAAAGATAAGACTAGGGAGTTTTCGTATAATTTTTTTTTTATGCTTTATTACCGCAATAATTTCTAGACTTGTCAGTGTGTGTTTAATGAGATATTTTTCTATAGGTTACATTACTATAGCAAAAACAAAAGTGAAGTTACGATACCGTTACAGTCGTCAGAGACAATATACCACTTTTCAATGAACTAAGTTGTAGAATTGAATTTGTCATTTCGTCAACAAAACTGGAATCAGAAGTCGACGCAAGTTCTTTGTACTTAAATGAGAATCTTTGTTAATTATTAATCCAATACTCTTTAGTTATTCCTTTTGATCTTTTGGATGACACATTGTGTGCTGCATTGCAAGCAGTAGGATTTCATATCGTTCATGCACTTGACAAATGCGTGAAAGGGGGACAACGATTGGGTTGTTTTAAGGAAACATGGATGGCCTTCTAATATGAACTCGGTATTGACAAAATGTTATGGGGAAAGCCTTTCAATCATAGAAGAGCGAATATTTCAATTGATTTAGGACCCGGTTGCCTAGCTCCTAGTAGAAACAAGACAGTCTGGCTTAGGTTTTAGAATTAGATGATTATGCATTTACATGTTTTAATGAATCTCCACCGACATGGTAAGTTCGCCAAAACTGATATCCGAAATCTCAAATCTGTTTAGTTATCATGATTATATTTACTCTGGCCAACGGGTTTCGGAAAGAAGATGTCTTATAGTTAATTCGAAAGACCTATTGTGTTGTTCAAACCGTGTACCCAATGCTAGATAATTCAACAATATCCTCTGTATTAACCTAAAATCCACAGAAATTCCACCTTACTATCACTGTTGTGGCATGATCAAGCTATCTGTTAGTGATGTTGTACCTTTGTTTTGCATGATTTTATGTGAACAAACTATCGATCAGTTAGTGCGAGCAAAGGGAGTTACTAATCGACTTGCTTCTAGAAGAATGTTTACCCTTCTTGAAGCCACTGAACAAAAAGTAATGGATGTGTTGAATGCAGGTATGTAGGGATTCCAGCTGTTTCCGTTATCAAAATATATGATGCATCAAGCCATTTAAACCTCAGCTGTAATAATTAAATGGAAAGTTATTGCTGAAACAGGTATTTCTGATATTGATAACGTATTATGCCAAGCCTATTCACAAATTATTATTCAGAGCTTGAGTCTCAATGGTTTTGCACACGTTATCAAACTGCTTGTGTTGCATACAAGTGTTCTTCAATTTCACTGGACCAAACCTATTCATTTATTTAACACTAGACGAGCAAGGAAAGGAAAATATATTGTTATTTTGTACTTGTGTAGGGTTTCTTGCAAATAACTGGTTTGTGAACTACAATAAAATAGCAAGTCGTTTGATAAAGCTTCCTCCAACACAGTTGAATCTTCAAGGAATAGAGATTCAATCCCGATTACTTTTTGGAATGATAACATGGATAAGTCGACCTAAAATATGGCGACTACACGAAAGCCTGCCGATAAAACTTGTTTTACCCGAACCAAACAACGCAAGACTACAGGAAGAAATATACATTGCTCAATCTGACGAACCCTAGGATTACACTCCCAAGACTCTCGTCGAAGACGAGTCTGCAAGTTCTGTCTGTAGAGTGTCTGCAAGACGACAATCTGCTTTCACAAAGCCCACATGGACAGCAAGAGAATGAGAAATTACGCATTGCGTGAAAGAAGCCGAAAACCCTAATCTACGAGGGAAATATGAACATTACCAAAACTTTGCTGCTCTTCAGGACATTTAAGGCGTCCAAATCTAAACTACATGTAAGCAGGCTTTAATAAGTCATTAAAAATCAAAACAGGTTGTGTCTAATTAAATTATTCCGGATGCAGGATTTCCTCGATGTGTTAATACCGATTGGTGACTGGCTGTTATTTAATCTTTGCTCTGGTTATTATCTCTAACACATTCTCATATCAATTCAAAATGTTATACAAAACTCCAAGTAACCAAAGTAGATCCTTGTTTATTCATACCTTTCCAGTAATTAATCAATACAAATTATGAATCAATATCTCTCTCTATGTATATATTATATAAGTAAGTAATCAATAAACATTATCAATATGTTCTCCTTCTCTATGTGAGTGAGTTATCAATAATAGTTATAAACCAATCTCTCCCTCTCTCTATATAAGTAACTTATCAATAAAAATCAATCAATATCGCTGTCTCTCTATAAATATATATATGCAAAACTTTAATATCATTTATTATTGGGTACTTTTGGTCATGTGTTATTGTTTCACTTTGTTAATCCTTCAACTTTTCTTCCATTGCCGTTTTAAATTTCCCAATAATCTCTTTTGTGTTTGATACATATTTTTAGCTTGTACCCTTATCTCAGCCACCGCATCATTACCCATTACCCAGTATACCGTTGCCCATTACCAAGTTTACCGTTACCTTTTACCCAGTATACCGGTACCCATTACTCAGTATACCGTTACCCTTAACCCTATATACTTAACACATTTCCAATAACCCCGTATACCGTTACCCATTACTTAGTTTACAATAATCTATTACCCATTACTCAGTATACCGTTCCATATAATTTATTACCAAGTGGACCGTTACCTATTACCCATTAACCAGTAAACCGTTACCCATAACCCATGTATACCGTTTATTCAATTTCATCCTAACATGTGCTCATTTATTTATTTTTAGATTTTTGCAATGCAAGTTATTTATTTTCTAAATTGCCAAACAGCCTCCATTAATCCCCCATATCACATCCAATGGTCACCCCTATAATTTGTCTAATAAAAATTCAAGAACGATTGGCAATCCGTAATAAAATTAACGGTACCAATTTTCTTGCACCAGATGCGCATTTCGACAATACATGTCTCTTCAGTGATGCTCGTGACCAAAATATTTGAAATCCAAAGCTTATATAAAAGATGAAGAGCTATAATCCAAAAGGTCCAAAAAGTATAGCCAAATTCGTGAAAGGAATCAGAGCTTTGCATGAGGGAGATACATTCCTTAATTTATAATAATTTCTAATATTTTGTAACAGCAAATTTTAATAACACAAAAATTCCGTATTTTCATGCCAGTACCGAAGTACTGGCTACTGGGCTGGTGATACCCTATAATATGATACTGCTTACCGACCTTTGATCGGAAACATTTATTGGTAGAAAGACATTTAAACTAAGCTACAAATACTCAAAATAAGGTAACCTTAACTGACAAACGTAATTCAACAATAGACAATAGGAAGATTCATTCTTTACCTTCCTTGCTTTTACAAACAGTGTTCACCCTGTTGTTGAGAATGTTCTTCATTTTGCCCGTTTCTTTCTAATATTTGTTAAGTACTTCTTATGCGAATATTTTCTTCTTTACGTGATTTGCTCTCTTGTAATCTAACTTCTTACACATTTCCTAAATGAATTTGTTTCCCTTAGAATACGATTTCCATTCGGATCTTCTTTTCTTTACTGTCTTATCCTTCCTCTTCAGGCCAGAACAACTTCTAAAATCATCTATTGGTGAAACGTGAGCGATGGGTTGAATCGCGAAACTGTTTCCTGTTTCCGTTGAAAAGTCACATGAACTTTCACTATTGGTTTTAGCGATGCATTACTTTGGTGTGCTTGCTTGTGGTATACGTATTGTCGTGTTTATTGCAGTATATTCCGTTACGGGGATATTCTCCGCCGACAGAACGTCACTCCCCAGCCCAGGAAACACTTCAAAGATTTTAGGGTTAAAGTTGTCTTTGTCAGTTGCCTTCAAATTGGTATTTATCCTCAATGTTGCATTGTTCAAACAGCTCTCAATTTTATTTTTTGGAGACGATTTCAATATGATTAGATCTTGTCTAATATTTTCTAAAGCTTGATCATTAGATTTATTATACATGTCTATGTCATTATTGATTTTTTTCAATGTTGTATGTTGCAATGGTGACACCTAACAAAGCAATCTCATAATGGTTAAAGATAGGATTACAGTGTGCGATTCATTTTGGTTTTCGTCGACATTAATTTCCATGTCCTTTTTCTCTTATTACTGTCTTTATTGTATTAATCGCACTTAATACCTCTAGTTGATTTCTTTCTAACTCTGTTTTTGTTTTTCATGTGCACCACTTCCGCCTTTATTTTTTCATTGTTGTGTATTATCTCTGAAAGGGCGCTTCTGTTTTCCTTTAGAAGTTCTTCTTTAAATTTGCCAAACTTCTGTTGAACTATCAGTTTTAAATTGGAAAGTGATATAAATTTCTGAAAAAAGAGAAAAAGGTGACGGATCAATATGAACTATCAGCTGACAAGAGTGTTTTTAATGTTTTGCTTTGTTTTTCTACCTTGGCCCATATCATCGTCACTAGACGAAATCACCACTGGTGTGTTTCTCATGTCATCGACTTGGTGAGCTGTCATCTTCAGTGCTAAACGAAATCTCTTCCCTCTTTATTACGGGCTCCACCTTAGCCATAAAATTTGTATATCTAGTAGATCCCCTTGGTATGTGATGGTGTCTGACCAAATGGTCTCCCAGTCTTTTCTCCACTTTCCCGCATTTCATTCTCCCGTTCTTTTTTTTAGCGGGACAAATGTAGGTAATGTACCCCTTTCCAGTCCCCACTACATTGTCCTTTTTCTTGCTATGGAATGTTTTCTTGTGCTGATCTTTCATGTATCTCCAAATATTTCTCTGATTCACCCCACATTCAGTACATTGAACACATTTCCTTATTCTGCGACGTCTTGTTGTTTGTCCCATTTTGTTGGCTATCTGTGTTGTGTTTTTTTGTCTCTTGGCTGTGCCAGAGTCTTTTTCACTATCTTTGAGCCGTTTGGTTTTTTTTCTCCTGTTTTGTTGGCTACCTTTGTTGTAGTGGGGTGACGGGCCAATGACACCATCGTCCTCCGACATCTGAAAGACAAAAAAGACATGTTTGTAGTGCAAACAATTATGTTGCCATTTACCGCTGTAAAGTAGTCAATCATCGCTTTAAAGTATCCAAATACCTCGGAGGTATATGGCTACAACATAGCGGTAATTGCCTACGTTTTGCGGTAAAAGCCTACATTTCAGCGGTGATTGGTAACTAGTGACCACCCACCGTTATTATGTATCCAAATACCGTGGCGGTGTATGGCTACAAGATAGCGGTAATTGCCTACATTTCAGAGGTGATTGGTAACTAGTGACCACCCACCGTTATTAATTGGCTACAAATAACAGGTTAATTGCCTACATTTCAGCGGTGATTGGTAACTAGTGACCAACCACCGTTATTATTTATCCAAATATATGGCGTCAATTGGCTATTAATTAGCGGTAATTGCCTACATTTCAGTGGTAATTACCTACATTTTAGCGGTAATTCCCTACTTTTTAGCGTTGACTGGCTACAGAATAGCGATAATTGGTTACTTTTTATATATTTATATATTGTTCCTTTTCTTACACGTTTTGATAGATGCCAAATTTGCAACTATTTTTAACTTTAAACTCAAAATTATATTGGAAAATTTTCTGCACCAAGTCAGAAGTACTAGTTGGTTGATTGATTGTCACTTAACGTCCATTTCGTGCTTAATCAGAAAAAATAAGGTACTTACATTGTCGTCTGTATCTTCTTCTTTGTCTGTCCCGGTATCATTGTCTGTAAACTCACTACTGCTCATCTCGTATATCTAACGTTTGAGAAGTTAATTAAACATTGTATGTTTCCTTTGTATTTGTCTATTTAACATGCACAAATTACAATTCATGAACAATCAAATGCAACTGGAGGTCTCGGTAAAATGATAACTTATTGAGAAACATATCGAGCATTTGGGTACATTGAAAATCAAAATGTTGAAATCTTAACCACATTCAAATTCTGGACTCAACATAACAAACATGAGTTAAGGAAACATGCATGACTGAGATACTTATAATATACTTACCGTCCAAATAAAAGTTCGAAATCTCTATGAACGAAATACAATGTAACTAAAATAAAAAATAGTAAGAAACAAAAGATGTGTACTCAAACGCTTCTGTGTGACAAAAACTTTGAAGAATGAAAAAAAATCATGAGCGCTGAAAACTGCTATGTGCAAAATGATGTAGTCCGATCCGTGAAGCGCAAAGTCTGTACAGTCCAAATTGTTTTGCTGGCAATATTCTAATGTTTCAGTGAACTCAAAGTGTGAACAAGAACAGAAGAAACCATATGGATGAAACATAATGCAATAAACGGAAAATCATCAAACTTATTGAAATCAAACTAAAAAAATATCAAATAAGGGAACAAATTATCAAATTTATTAAAAGTAAACTAAAAAAAATATCAGTTGATTCTTCTCAGCTTGCATGTTTTTTTCCTAAAAAAATATTATATTTTAACATTAGAAAATAATGTTACAGATTTTATGTACTCATATGGGTTTGCACACGACCCTTTAGTAGAAATGTGTAACGTCCTAATTGTTGAACTCCAAGGACAAACATATAATTCTAAAAAACACATTTTTTACCCCAAAAATATACCATTTCCAACATTGTTTTAGCTGTCAAAAATAGAAGTAAATAAACGCGATTTGTTTCCCGTATTAGTTATTAAAATCGATTCAGAAATAAAAAAGTTATGAACAAAAATAATGACAATCCTTTTTGATGTTGACTCTTTGGCGTCCAGGAAGCAAATGGCTAATCTATGGAAACCTTTTTAGTAAAATACCCCAACTCAACAACATTTTACCTTTACAATACTCAACTATACAATAATATAAAACACACATACAGAGTTATATATTCAAGCATGTACCTTTGATATTTTTCTAGTCCTTTTATTTTGAACAATAAAATATGAATCCAAAGGTTTGCTTTTCAAAATTCATAAGTATATAAAAATTGTAAACAGGTTTCATTTAAACATTGGGTTCTGCGATGATTGGCTACAATAAGTGAAATAGAGGGGTATTTCACTATATCTTGCGTTTGTTTCAATCGGAAACCCGTTTTGAAATTCTAGAGAGCAGATCTTCCCATCCATATACAGTGATAGGCGTTTTTCTTAAAATTGTAAGACTACAACATGTTTGAAGTTATCTCCACATTAGCTAAAAAGGAGGTCTTTTGGGCGAACAGGGTAGGCATTTTAAATTCAACGCTGACACAATATGCTTGATGTTTTGATTGATCTTAAACATGTTTTGGATGCCCACAGCATTGGACTTTCAGAAAAGGTAAAGTACAACTCAACCCTAGAATGATAAATTTACATAAAATCAAATAGATCTAATTTTTGTGAAGGGTATGGTCAGTGTTTCACTCGGCATTTCACTATATGTTGCGTTATTTTTAATTCAAAACCCGTTTTGAAATTCTATAAAGCAGATCTATCTAACCCTAACCCTAACCCTAACCCTAACCCTAACCCGGTCCATATATAGTGGCAGGCGTTAATTGAAAAATTGTAAGATTTCATTATGTTTGAAGTTACCCCTAGATTAGCTTACATTTGAGTTTATGATTTACTACGGTAACATTGAACTAGTTGTCAAAAATGCCACTAGATTGAACCCTGTCACAGAAAATCCTAGTTTCACAATCCTATTGACCATAACATATCAAAAGATCAGACCTTGGGAGTGAACAGTACACTTGTTAGCAAATTTAACGTTAAGCCTAACTTTTTAGTTCAATTGCTTAACTTTGAATCGGTAAAAATAATAAAAAAAAAAAAATGAGAGATCGGATTGGTATTATGATGCTTTATAATGTCACTCCCCACCTGCCTGCCAAATCTAAAGTCATTATCTTAATAAACAAAATATCTAGCCCCAATATAGAATATATCATAGTTTAGGATCGTCAGATGAAGTGACTCGGTATACCGGGTAGACCCCAATAGTGGAGAAGTCGCATTTTAAACATGTATGTCCCAATTTTTGGGGGATGGTTAAGGGGAGTTTGGTCCCCTAATTAGATTTTGCTAACCCCTATTGGTTGGAAAAAAATGTTTAACCCCTCAAAGGGAAAGGCATATGGTTAGGTTTGGAGTTTGGCACGTTATAATCCTGGTACCTTTGATAACTATATATTCCCCTTTATTAAGAAGACAAGGATTAGAAACAAATAAATGGGGGATAAGACCCTCCCCTAAACTTAGATTTAGCCACCAAACCCCCTCTAACCCCTTCACTGGAAGCCCTGTAGCCAGGGCCCCGCTGAAAAGTGAAGCGGTAATTGGGCTACATCCTTAGTGATAATAAGGGTTAGGGACTTTTACGAGATTGATGCACCTTTTTGGCTTCTGCGCATGCACGCACCTTTTTGCCTTTTGTGCATGCGTGAGGGTTTTGGTTTGGGTTAGGATTAGGGTAAGGGTTTTCTTAAAAAGGTAAACAAAATTCAAGGGAGATAATCTGTTAAGACTTATAGGCAAATTTTGTAGTTGGTGGTCCGATTTTTAAACTGCTTAGCGTTTTGGAAAGGGAATTCAATTGTGCACGTTTTGATGCCTTGATATTGAAGATGTATCGAGGGATTAAAAAGTTATTGGTCCTGGAAGTAATTATACCCCACGCAACGAAGTTGCGGATGGTATAATGTTTTTGACCCGTCCGTCCGTCAGTCCGTCCGTCAGTCCTGTTTCTTGTCATCGCAACTCCTCTCAAACCACACAACAGAATTTCACGAAACCTTTTCAGATAATAAGGACATACTATGTAGTTGTGCATATCGACGGGAAATCGCGATTCAATTTTCTTTCTAGGAGTTACGCCCCTTTGAACTTATTTACTTTAATGTACTACTGCAACAGTTTGAAATCGCAACTCCTCTCAAACCACACAACAGAATTTCACGAAACCTTTTCAGATAATAAGGACATACTATGTAGTTGTGCATATCGACGGGAAATTGCGATTCAATTTTTTTTCTAGGAGTTACGCCCCTTTGAACTTATTTACTTTAATGTACTACTGCAACAGTTTGTCATCGCAACTCCTCTCAAACCACACAACAGAATTTCACGAAACCTTTTCAGATAATAAGGACATACTATGTAGTTGTGCATATCGACGGGAAATTGCGATTCAATTTTTATCTAGGAGTTAAGCCCCTTTGAAACTTATTTACTTTAATGTACTACTGCAACAGTTTGTCATCGCAACATCTCTCAAACCACACAACAGAATTTCACGAAACTTTTCAGATAATAAGGACATACTATGTAGTTGTGCATATCGACGGGAAATCACGATTCAATTTTTTTTCTAGGAGTTACACCTCTTTGAACTTATTTGCTTTAAGGTACTACTTTAACAGTTTGTCATCTCAACTCCTCTGAAACCACACAACAGAATTTCATGAAACTTTGTAGATAATAAGGACATACTACGTAGATGTGCATATCAACAGGAAATTACGATTCAATTTTTTTTCTAGGAGTTATGCCCCTTTTAATTTATTTGCTTCAATGTACTTCTGCAACAGTTTGTCATCTCAACTCCTCTGAAAACACACAACAGAATTTCATGAAATTTTGTAGATAATAAGGACATACTATGTAGATGTGTATATTGACAGCAAATTATTATTCAGTATTTTTTTATTATACAATTTTTTTTTCTTATACTTATTTAATTTCTCCAATGACAATGTGGGGACGTGGGGTATGTGAGCGTGCTCACTAAGGTTCTTTAATTGTCACAAATTGCTGGTACAACAGTCCAATGTGTTGCACCTCATTAATTAATAAGTGATGGCCTTCCATAAAGGAGTTTAAGTGTCAAGTTGTTATATTTGTTGTATACATCAATTTATTTACCCTATTTCTGGAATATTCTCTACGGTCATAATTATTTAGTTCTTTATGTATGTCGTGATGAATAGTTTGACACAAACTGAGAGATTTATAAGTGTGCGGTTGCTGATATTTATGTCGCTAAACAATTTAAAGCGACAATATTTCATCTTTATTATGATTTGAAGTCTACGGTTACTAAAACCTTTGTCGACAACAAAAAGAATGCATAATTTGATGCGACTGTCATACAAGTGAGAGGTTTAGCTAGCTATAAAACCAGGTTCAATCCTCCATTTTCTACATTAGAAAATACCTGTACCAAGTCAGGAATATGACAGTTGTTATCCATTCGTTTGATGTGTTTGGACTTTTGATTTTGCCTTTTGATTTTTGATTTTCCTTTTTGAATTTTCCTCGGAGTTCAGTATTTTTGTGTTTTTACTTTTTTTTATAAGTCTATATTTATGTCGCGAAACAATTTAAAGCGACATAGTTTCATATGTTTTATGATATATTGACAATAAAGTAATATTTATAAGTTTAAATGGATTCTCAGACACAAAAGTGAAGAAATGAAGGTTTCTGGTTGCTGTTTTTGTTTGCTGTATCTATAAATGGTGCCCTAATCTATCCTTTTTAGTGATACTTCTGTGCCAGCATGAACATTTTCTTCTTATGATGGATAATTTGACACAAAATGAGAGCGGTATAAGTCTACGGTTACTTTTTTTTGTGTCGATAACAATAATAGGCGACAGAATTTCTTTCTTTTGATTAATATTCTTGTACCAGCTTTGTAATTGAGTACTTTTTGTACCTCAAGATTAAATGTTAGACATTTAAGTGAAGGATTTAAAGTTTCAAATGGCTAAAACTGTTGTTCTCATCAATATAGGGTGCCAACATTGACCCTTTTCTTGCTGATTCCATTCAAGCATCCTATTTTATTCTTTTTGGTACATAGTTTAACTTTTGAGTCGACGGAGTTTTTGAGCTCATCCAACTACTGGATTCCTCGATCGTCCTCTTCCATTGATGTTAGTAAAGTGTCCAAATTGACGGTCCCCTTTTTGATGTTGTCTTTACAATTTCCAGCAGTATTTTGGCCTCTTCCGGCTCAAAACTCCTACGCTTGTGGTGTCCTTTTTGTGAATTTAGGATGTCATCGTTAACCTCTCGGTAATCCTCATCATCCTTTTGTGAATCTAGGTTGTCATCGTTAACCTCTCGGTAATCCTCATCATCCTTTTGTGAATCTAGGATGTCATCGTTATCCTGTCGGTAATCATCATCATCCTTTTGTGAATCTAGGATGTCATCGTTATCCTCTCGGTAATCATCATCATCCTTTTGTGAATCTAGGATGTCATCGTTAACCTCTCGGTAATCCTCAACATCCTTTTGTGAATCTTCTTCTCCATGAAACGTAGTAGCTTCTAAATCAATCTCTTTATCTTTTTCGTCTCTCTCGAAGTCTTCCTCATTTATCTTATCAATTGGTGTTTCTTTCTTTTCCATCTCTGTAACGACGGGCCAATGTATGCTGTTGCTAATGGCTTTGGTTGGAGCTGTATGAGCTATTTGAGATTCACAAGTACTGTTAGTGGCAGTGTCGTTCGGAAGTTCGACAATGTTAGTAATTTTCATCGGCGCCATAACGTTAGCTATCAAATTGGTCACCTTGATTGCGTTGTTTCTACGGTTAATTATGTTGTAATGGCGATCAGCCGTCCCAGGACTGTGGGTCATGTGAGCGGCCAAGGATTCCCTGCTGGTAGGGTCAGCCAATGTTACGTCTGTGGTCGTGATGCATTTTTGGTTTATCGGTCCCTTCTTCCAGATGTTCTGGATTGCCTTATTGATTAAGCTGGACGTCATACTCGAAAATTACTGGTCAATTGGGACGGTAATAAAGATGGGATGCTTTGGATCGAGTTGAAACTCTGATTTTCGTTGTCCATTGAATGTAGGACAGCACCATATTGAAGATGTCGTGTGACATGCCCAGGTTAACTGGACCCTGTGAACCCGTTTTGTGTTCTGCAAATAAATGGGGCATAAAAACTAAATTTAAGATATGTTTTAATCATCAGTATATTAGCCAATCAAAAAAGGCCTTTCATATATAAATTGTATGGCATATCAATACGTCATTTCACATATTATGCATACTAATTAACTTATTATCAATTGCTTTATTTAATTTTCCTCGTATGGCATATTTTTTTCGGTAAATGTCAAATATTGAAAAAAAAGAGAAACCCTTTTCCTTATTTCTCCAATTTATTTCATCAACTTTGACCAAGAAATAAAAAGTGAACAAAAGAAAAAAAAAATAACGACTTACCTTTTTGGTATTCTCTCTTCGACTGCAACCTGAAGAATGACCAAATTAGGCAATGCAGGTCCTAAGGTACTCTATAACATGAAAAGAAGTATCATCCTTTTTGCATGATAATCACTTCCGATATGTATTACAATGGTTAAATATCAATAGAAGTAAAAAATAAATCACCTAAATTTAAATAAAAAAAAAGATGTGGTATGCTTGCTAATAAGACAACTCTCCACAATTATTAGTGGACGTGGCAGAGTACTTTTACATCCCAACAAAAAAGGTACACTAAATACAGATATGAGAGTACTGGCAGTAACTTACAGCTGGTCTAAAGCAACTAACTACTAAGAAAAGAAATTATGCATCTCAGACTGTATGTTCCAACTTTTTTTTTAAATTCGTAATTTTTGGGTTAATGTATGACTTAGGTTACCAAATACCGTTTGGACAAAACACCTCTTTTTTGGCTTGTTTTGTACCAATGACACGGTTTTCACTTGCCGTTGCGTTGTTTTTTTCAGGATTTTAGTGTCTTTTTTCTTTGTTCTCGGTACCAGTTTTCTTTTAAACTTAATCTCTTCACTTTCTAGTTTTAATGACGAAGTACTATCTTTTCTTCTTTTAAACTTAATCTCTTCTTCATTTTCTTGTTCTGATAACGAAGTAATTACTCGCCGTTGCGTAGGTTTTCTTATGTTCTTTGTTTCTATTTTCTCTTTTTCCGGTACCAATTTTCTTCTTTTAGCCCCAATCTCTTCTTCACTTTCTAGTTCTGATGACGAAGTACTATCTTTTCTTTGCGTAGGTTTTCTAATGGTTTTGTTGACAATTTTTTTTTTGACCGGTACCGTTTTTTTTTCTTTCACCCTCGCTCTCTTCGTCACGTTCTTGTTCTGGTAAAGCAGTTATCACTTGCTGTTGTGTAGATCTGTCGTGTATTCAGAGTAATCTTCTTCGCTTGTTTGTTCTGGCACAGTTATCACTCGTCTTTGCGTATGTCTGTACATCTCACTTTCGCTTGCGTATTCAGAATCCTCACTTTCATATTCGTATGCAGAATTCTCACTTTCACATTCATATTCGGAATCCCCACTTTCGCTGTCGTATTCTTCTATGGATTCTATCTGTCTTGCCCTTTCAAACAGCACACAGTTCAACTTTTGCCGCGATTTTGGAGGAGGAGGCGTTGGTGGAATATCCTCATCTTCATACATATCCCCAGAGTAAGACATCTGAAAAACATGAAGATTTATGTAAGCTATTGTCCTATAGACTGAACTAAATGGCTACATTTTTTGTGGTATTTGGCTACTTTCTTGCGGTATTTGGCTACTTTCTTGCGGTATTTGGCTACTTTTTTGCGGTAATTGGCTACCTGATTCGCGGTATATGGCTACTGAGGTGTGGTAAACGACTACATCATTGCGGTAATGGCTACAATGAAGCCTTTACCGCGTATAAGAAGCCAATGACCACCTGTGGTAATCGGCTACATAATTGCGGTAAAGACTACAATGTATCCATTACCGCATTTAAGTAGCCATATACCGCTGTGGTAGACGGCTACATCATTGTGGTAATGGATACATGGTAGCCTTGTTACCGCAATAATGTAATTTACCGCAATATGTAACCATTTACCACACAAAATGTAGTCTATTACCGCAGGAAAGTAGCCGTTTATCTCAAATATGTCGCCTACTACCGCAAGTATGTAGCCGACTACCACAGCGGTATATGGATACTCGCTTGTGGTAGTTGGCTACTTTCCTGCGGTAAATAGCTACATCTTGCGTTAATTGACTACATTTTCTGTGGTAAATGGTTTCATTTTGCGGTAAATTACTACATTATTGCGGTAAATGGCTACAATAATGACAACAATAGCTAACATGGATACATATTTTTTTATGTTTTAAGGTTGGAATGACTAACAATAACGGATGTTTTGATACTGTGAACTATTACTTCAAAATTATATTCATATATGAGTAAAATAGTAATGTTTTTTTCTAACTTGAAAATATATTTTGATCATTTTGATAGTTTTGACCCTTTACATGCAATTATGATTTAAAACTGATACAGTTTTCTTTATTATGAAATTGCACAGAAACACTCATGATAAAAGGAACTTACGATTTAATTCTTTTCCCCTTTATCTTCTTTTTCTTTTCTTTATAGCCTCTGAACTAAATAAAATAAGAAAGTGAACTAAATAAAATGAGAAAAAAAAGAAAAAAAAGATTGTCACAAGGTATGGTTCAATTTACAAAAGGATAAATTTAACAAAATAATGCCAAATTAATTGAAATGGAATGTAACAACGACTTACGTTATTTGGATAATACTGGAGACGTTTACTCCAACAAAGTTATGAGGAGGACAGATTAAAATTGACACTCCGTAAATTTTATGGACACCATCACGAATTGGTGGATCCATACGATGTGTCTTTAACCAAACTAGCTAAGGACATTTTTACCACATGGTAGATTGTGGTTTGTCATTATGTCGTCTAATCTTTTAATTACCAAACGTGACTTATTCCCAATTGTGACTGTTTTGCTGAGTTGAATTTGAATTACTATAAGACGGGTTACGGTACTTGTCTATCCCAAAATTTATGTATTTAGTTTAAATGTTTAATGTTATATTTGTAATTCTCTTCGGATTTTGTCAAATGTGTTGACGTCTTTTCTATTATATTTATGTGTTATGGAACGAAAAATTAATCACCGCCGTCATTTATTAAGTTTAATTTTGGTCTACGTAATCTGTACGATAATTTACGTTTGAAGTTGGATTCATAACAAACTGCACATATGTATATTATAATTAATTGCTATTAATAAGTATTGCAATATGCATTGTGTTTAAATGCAATATCAGTATTTAGTTCTATTTTAATCTTTAATCAATCCTAATTCTATCTTACTTTTGAGATATAGTTTTTCATATGTGACGTCATTTTTCTGCTGTTTCAGAAATTTCATATAATTATTCAAATGTGACGTAATTTTTAATGCCTTTTCACCATCGTATGTGACGTCATTTTCATAATTTACTGCGTTGAGGCCTGGACTCAGTCGGGTGTGTCTATTCTGTGTTGGTCTTTCATTATGTAATCGTGTTTGTTTTATGTAATGAGTTAATACTTCAGTTTCATTATGTATATCTGTTATATTCATTTGATAAAATTTACTGTTTGCAATAGCATTATTTGTTCTAAATAATAAGGATGTTCTTATCCCAAACATAAAATCTTAGCCGTATTTGACACAACCTTTTTCAACTTTTGATCTTCAGTGCTGTACAACTTTGTACTTTTTTTCGCTTTCGATCTTTAATATCTGGGCGTCACTGGGGAGTCTTGTGTGGACGAGGCGCGTTTTTGGCGTATTAAATTTTAAACCTGATGCTTTTTTTTATTCATTAATCATGTGTTTCTTTGTCTAATACGTTCTCCTATTTATTTGTATTGTAGTCCTGTAATATTATGTTGTCATTTTAATGTTATATTTAACATTGCCATTAAAGTGCGAGGTTTGGCATGCCACAAAACCAGGTTCAACCCACCATTTTTTCCTTTAAAAATGTCCTGTACCAAGTCAGGAATATGGCCATTGTTATATTATAGTTCGTTTCTGTGTGTGTTACAATTTAATGTTGCGTCGTTTGTTTTCTCTTATTTTTGAGTGTAAATTGACATTGCGATAAGACGTGTCACGGTACTTGTCTATCCCTAATTCATGTATTTGATTTTGATGTTATATTTGTTATTCTCGTGGGTTTTTGTCTGATGCTTGGTCCGTTTCTGTGTGTGTTACATTGTAGTGTTGTGTCGTTGTTCTCCTCTTATATTTATGCGTTTCCCTCAGTTTTAGTTTGTTACCCCAATTTTGTTTTTTGTCCATGGATTTATGAGTTTGAACAGCGGTATACTACTGTTGCCTTTATTTATTTTGATATCTGATGTCGAACATTACAATAATCAAATATGCCTTGTTCAGTCCTGGTGAGCCGCCCGTTATTTGATGAATGTAGAGTCGTTCAGGCATTCTTGATGATATGAAATGAAAAAATATTTTAATCAACGGACGGACGGACGTAAAAGTTGCATTTTGTGCTCGACCGAGTAACTTAAAATCTGGAGTTCTGAGGTAGCCTATAGACAATATAACGACTGAAATAGAAAATAAATTCAGTCATACTTATTTTCTCTTTAGAAAGGTAAAGTAGCCTTTACCGCTATTTGGACTGTCATACCGAGAAAACGAAAAAAATAAAATAAAAAAAAAAAAAAATAGAGATAAGGTTTTGACGATCTTTGGCACAAATGGAATTAGCCTAGTGACAAACTTTGAGTAAAAATTTCAGAGCGATATCTTAAGAAATACAAAACGAACTTAGTGGAAAATCTACATAAGAATTATGATCGTTGTCCTGGTATACCCCCTTACTAGTATGTGACTGATAATGTCTATTTTTGATACCCCACCCCACCCCCCATTTTCGGGGACAGGGTTAGGGGCGTTTTGGGCTCAAACTGTAGCTTCTTTGGCTAATCCAAAAGTGCCATGAGACTTACTTCACATTCTTCATGACTCTTTCCGGACGTGTTCATGTTTTCTAATTCGTTTTCACTATATTGTTTGATGTTATCGGGTATATCATACTCAATGGTACCTGTCGAATCGTTGTCAGTGTCATCTTTGGGCCAGTGAATCGACTTCGTAATGTTCCCAAGATCACTTCCCTTTCCCTGCATTATATCATGCACCACTTGATTGTCACTGTTCATTGCGTTTTGGATCTTAGTCAACTGCGTTTGATTTCCTTCCATGACCGCAGCTATCATGTTTGTAACGGGAACCGCTAGTTCTCTGTGCTGGTAGAGCGCGTCGAGCGAGGATTTCTCTACCAGCGGGAATTTGGGTCCTCACTGCTGTCGAGGTGGCCTTTCTTAGGCGATTGACAGTTATAGTTTTGTTGACTGGACCCTGGTCCCATACCCGCTGTATGCCTTTGTTTACCTGAGAACTCGCCAATAAAGACACTGTACCAACACTCTTGGGGAATGTGGTAAAGATACTTTGCTCCTTTGCAACCGGATCACCTGGGATAATTTTTAGCATTTGAATATTATCTTTCAGAAATCCATAGAGTTTTGCATTGACATGTATAACAGCTGGACCGCCTTCCTGCGTCTTGTGTTGGGCCACCTGAAATAGATGTAACAACCAATACACTATTATAACTTATGTGCAGTCCGTTAAAGCATTTATGTATCCAATTATCACTGCGTTAATTGGTCACACATTTGCGTTTAATGGTAACAATGTACTCATTTACCGCAACAATGTATTGAATTAACGCATGACTGTATTCAATTACCGCTGCGTTAATTGGTCACACATTTGCGTTAAATGGTAACAATGTACCCATTTACCGCAACTATGTATTGAATTAACGCATGACTGTATTTAATTACCGCAGCGTTAAATGGTCACCTATTTGCGTTAAATGGTTACAATGTGCCCATTGACCGCAAACATGTATCCAATTAACGCCGGATTGTATTCAATTAACGCAGCGTTAAAGTTGCGGTAAATGGCTACTGTGTAACAATTTAACGCATATTTTTACCAAATTACCGCATGAATGTATTCAATTACCGCTTCGTTAATTGGCAACATGTTTGCGTGAAATGTTTCATTATAGCGTTAATTGGCAACACGTTTGCGTGAAATGGCAACATTATTGCGTTAATTGGCAACAATAATGCGTGAATTGGCTACATTGTAAAGTAAACATTTTTTGAAATATGCATACGCAGAAAAGACATTTTTTTTAACACTTATTAGGATTTTATTAACCTTGATAGACGCATCATCATTGATTATTTACTGTGATGGTCCTTATGAAAACTTTTCCCGCGTCATGTTTTCATTGTTGATTTATTAGCCATGAAAGGCTTTCATTCATTCTCAACAGGATATAAGATTTACTTACTGTTATAGAAATACCACCATCATCGGTTCTTCTTGCCCTGTCAATGCTCGCAGCGATGTTAAGGGCATTTCAAGAAATTTCCCATTTTTATACAAAAGAAACATCATATTGAACTCAGAGATGTTTTTCTCTGTCTAAAAGTCAAAATACACGTCAAAGGAGTAAACGGATGGAAAAGGGTCTATTCTTATTTACATTCCAAACTTTTATTTTTAGAAAAATATAAATACACTAGTGTCACGTGACTTCAAACTGAAAGTAACGACATTTTCCAAAAAAGTCAAGAGTGCAGGTTGAAGATGAAATCGGATCACCCTGATTTGGTCTCCCTGTAATCGGCGTAACTTGTTTTACTTGGAAAGTGCTGCTACTAGTTTTTTATTAGATGTTTTGTAAATAAAAAACAATAAAACATGGAGAATTTTATCGATTTATTGACTTTTTGGCACTTCGGGTTGTAAAATTTCCTTTACACGAACGCTATATAACTAGTAGCAGCACTTTTTGAAAAATATGAAATGTGGCCTTTCTACCAATACCAGAATGTAGTGGGTTGGTATAGCTCTTGTACCTGCACTTTTCAATTAATTTAACGTGTAGTAACATAATCGCCATGAAATGCAAGTAAAAAGCGTTTGAAAGACCCTGTAATAGTCGGATCGGCTGCCGGAAAAACTATGTGTATATTTTGTTTTCACCGGCGTTTTATGTAATAATATAATTGAGCGAATAAACAAATATGCTCTTATTGCTTGCTTAATCATTTGAAGGAAACAAATTCAGAATTATTCAAGTCATTATTATGTTTATGTGTAGCACTCCAAACGTCGATTAGTGTTGGCGCACGCAGCCCTCCCCCTTTTTTTTGTTCAAATTCGGCATCTGCATGGGGTGCTTGTATAGCTCTGATTTCACAAGTGCGAGTTCATATGAATTAATAGATTACCCTACTATGTCTCTTCTAGTGTTTGTGTATTGAAAAAAGTTGCATTTTCATAAAGAATTCAGAAATTCATTATTTTTTTGTTTGATCGGTGTGTCATTGGTAATTTTAAAATTTTAATAAAATAACCTACCTGCATAAAAATATTCAAATTTTACTTGTTGAATATCTGCTGTTAATCAAGTGTGACTGGTATCAATTTGTTAATCATGATTGGGAGGTCTTTTTGAATTTATTCTCATGGGGGGGGGGCATACGCAGGGTGATTTTTTTTTGCCTCTAAATGTTGGATTTTCAACAGTTGTCAGGCTAGTTATTTTTGTATGGCTTGCTTTTTTTGTTATGTCCCTTGTTATTTCCTGTATTTCCTGTATTTTGTTGGACAGAATATTCCTTTTCAACCCATTCATTGCCATTTGGAGCAAAATTTTACTTATTCTAACATTTTTAAAAGTTTTAAAAGTATACATTTTTACCATGACGTTGGAAATAGTGACCTATTTTTTTATGTCGCTCATTTCGTATTAAAATCCTGCCTACTGTACAAAGTGGCCACCAATACAAATGGACAGCCAAGAAATAGCTGCATGTGCTTACGTGACATTCAGCACAATCAACATGATCAATCGTGTTTTCATTGCTGAGATTGGAGCCAACTTTTCTGTCAGAATAAAAGAAATTCTATGTACCAGTATATATAACCTTGCCCTATGTGCCCCCGGGCATAATAAGGACATGCAGGTAGGTAGTATATATAAAAATACATTAATGACAAACTTAATAAATTGTTTTACATATACAAAATCCAAAAGTTTCAGATGAATGAATCATGATATAGGGGACAGGACAAAAAAGTCAGTATAGGAAAGTAAAAATGTAAATGTATGTACATGTAAACGCTTATAAAACTACTGCCTACCAAAAATCATGGGTAAATCTTTACCTGACCCAATCACAAAAGTAACACAACTTAATTGTAATTGTTAATCAAAACTTCATTGGCAATTATACCACATCATCTTATTTTTGTATCAAATTCTAGCTGTACAGTCTGTACTATGTACATAAATATGATACATGTAAATTTAAAATAAGAAGTAATTTCTGTCTGTGTGTTGGGAATGCTGTCTCATTGCCATACATGTATACATTGTATACAAAGTGGTAATCAAATGAATGAATCATGATATAGGGGACAGGACAAATATAATATAATTCCGATTTCCAAGTATACATGTACCTGTAGAAAAGTTAGATACACATGAACATGTATGTAAATGTACATATGTACAAAATAGCAGCTACATGATATAAATGCAAACAAAGAAAAATACCAATTTTTTTTGGTTCAAACATTGTGTGGCTGTTACACTTGTAGTCTTGTACAGAGGTCTTGCTCAGTATTGAAGGCCAACATCAATATGACCAACAACTGCAATCAAAACACTTTATTATGCTTTTGAACCTTTTGTAAACCTGTAGTTTGTGTGTTGTGAAATGAGATTGAAATATAAATAATGACAAATTATGATTTTCTTGTTCTCTGGTGGCCAATACATAAATGTACATGTATAGGACTATTTGTTCCCTGATGGAGAGTTGATTCATTGGCAATCATATGTCATATTCTTACTTTTATTATTACATGTACATGCACTTCCATTAGTGGTGCATCAGTGAATTGCATGCATACATGTACATATCTCATGAAAATGTACATATCTGTAGGTTTACTGGTATGATTAATATTTATATAGAATTGCCTGTAATCGCCATAAAAATAACAAAACACTCATATAAGTCTTATAAATGAATATTTCAAAATTCCTCTTTATCATGTTTACAATTCAACTGAATAGCATGTCTATTTGTAGATCTCTCACTCGTCCTGGTTAGATATTGCAGATTTTTTTTTATATATTTCATGAAAGAGACAACAAATTACATTTTTTACATCCATGAAATACAATTTTTTAACTGAAATCCTTTTTGAAGCTCCTATTCTAAGAATATTCACAAATTTCCGAACTGCTGATATCATGTTTATTTGGAATTCATTTTAACTGAGGTAAAAAAATCAACTTCAATAATGATGAAAATTAATATTCCTCGTTTTTTTCAGCATCAAAACACTAAATTCCAATTCATTTGGTCTTGAAACATGCAATGCTTCTGCTTAGTACGGTACATTATGTAGAAATGCTGCCTTTTTTCTATTTTTCACGGATATATTTGGTAGCTTTCTAAACAAATTTTAATCAGATCTTCCATAATCATGATAATGGCCATGATGAGTCATAAGTAACTTTTAACTGGTGTCTGACTGCAGGTCTAAGGTCTTTATCCCTGAAATATAAAAATCCAAATATAATACATGTACAATGTATATATCAAATGAAATTTTCAAATTGAAAAAAGTAATCAAAAGTTAGTGCAAACATACTTCTTCAAAAAGGTACAATTAAAATGCTAACAAAATAATTCCCATCCTTTTTTACCTGTAGTATATAAATGTCTTCATTCAACATTTGAACAAAAAATAAATTTTCCACACACATTTAAAAAAAAGCGCACTATGTAATAAATATTTAAATTTATGTATTTATATCTCCTTTTCCAAATGTGAACAATGACAGGAATACTTCAATATCAACATGATCAATATCAGTAATCCACAAGAAATTTTAGCCAGCAAGTTCAGTATATTATTATAGGTGTATCTGTCATGTCTGTGTTAATAAATATTATTGCTGGTACAGACACTTCATTTTTAATTAAGAAATTATCATGATTTATATTGGGTACATTACTTATTGTATTGCAATTCTTGAAGAATGGAAAATTGTGATATTTATAATTGCTATTTCAAAAAATATCTACATACTTGTACAGTTACTTATGTGTCATGCATGTATAGATTTCAGAACGTCAGTTCTTATAAAAACGAGATACATTTTGTATTCAAAGTTGCCTTTTAAAATCATTGCCATATAACATGTATAAAGTTCTAAATTTACATCATACAATTTTCTCACGATGTTAGAAAACAGAAATTTATTTGCACGTACATGTATTATAAGAACAGGAAGAAAAGCCTGGCTTGCTAACATATTTAACCGTTAAACAATCAACTTTAACCCCACCACATTCTGTATGTTTGTGTCTGTAATTAAGCACTTGTTGTTTGTTGCTGTTGTTTGTTTGTTTGTTCATTCATTTTTTTTGTCCACATAAATTAGGCCATTAGTTTTCTCCTTCAACATGTTTATTAACATTTATGATTTGGGGCCTTTATGTGTTTTTCTCATTGTTGAAGGCCATAATGCCTAAATGGTGACCTATAGTTTTTAATTTCTGTTTTACTTGGACTTTTGAGGAGAGTCGTCTCATTGTACAATAAATTTCTTTTCGTTATAAGGCTTAACGAATACCGTTATGCGTAGTAATTTGCTAAGCGGGAATTAAATCATTCGACGGTTTGCATTCAATCAGTCTACACGTTTAATTCAATTGCTGTTAAGGTCTGTTTGACTTTTATTTTGTTTTTGTTTAAAAAAACACTTGTTGCTCTATAGGTACTGTCTTTCACACGTATATTAAGATTATTCTTATAGACTTGTACAATTCAATAGATGCACATGTATACTTCCAAAGTTGCGAATTGTTTCTAATTTTTGTAATTATATTTTGTAGATTGTTCAGGCTGTTGATCATACTTCTAGTGAAGAGAATGTGATAAGGACCGTTTTTTGGCGCAACACCTGCCATTCTAATTTTTTTCCCCACATGTTATTATGTTCCGAATGTATTATTAAAAGACTGGATGCTGCAAACCTACATCCCATAGTATATATGTGTTTTGTGTTATTAAGCCTTGTATAGAAAAGAAATGCTTCATGTTCGGTTGAACCCGTGAAAAAGAACATAAATAGTTAGATAATTGCAGGATAAACAATTTACCTGTCTATAATAAAGATCCCAAATTCAAACCATTACTTTATATTTCATCAAAGCTTGAATGGCATACTGTAACCTCAGTCCTGTAATTCTCAGGAGACATAAAAAAAAAAGATTGTAATAATATACTTTAGTTTTAAAAAAAAGAGCATGAAAAAGTGATAACAACACGTTTAATAATTTCATGCGTCCAAAGTGCTTTTCTGGATTTACCTTTATCAGGAACACTCATCAAAGCCAAACATTTAAATCCAAAGATGTATAAGTACAAAGATGAGTGTTCCTGATAAAGGTAAATCCAGAAAAAAGATAAAACCGCATGACTTTAAAATTATGCCAAAAAATTAAAATGAAAAAATAAAATAAAATTGAAATACCGACCTACCTACCCTATTTATTTGATGTATGTAACCTTAAACAGACATATATTGTGTTTGCCTAATACATGTACTAATAACTTTCATACTATGAATGGCAAAATCCATTATTAGAAAGGAATTGCAGCAAAAAAATTGAAAGAAGCAATACATGCAATAACAGACTAATATGACTCATAGATGGGAACATGAGGAAGGCATTCCAGTTAATCTCAACAAAGCCTTTTAAGAAATAATAATATTATTTGGACTTTGTGTTTATAAAACATGGAAACACTATGGAAAAAAAAACAGAAACATACCGGTGCATTGTTTCACAGAAAATAACAAGCTGACTGCAGTCATTTTTAATGGACATAAAGACTTGCTGTCACTTTTAAACCTTCTTGAATTGCATCTGATTTTAAACATTGCTATCTATTTATAGTAATTTGAAGGTCCTCACAATGTATAACCGCACAAGTTCTTTTTTGTATCCGTTGGGGACTTTTAAATTCAAAGGACACAAATAAACACAAATAATATAGCTTTTGTTCTAATATTTTGCTCTCAATATAAAATAACAACTGCTACCCACATCGCCAAGAAAAGAGAGAGTTAAAATCATGCTGGATACGGAAAAACCCTTTCCAGTTCCAGAATGATACAGATACCAGACTGTGAACTAGCAACACTTATTTATAAAAAGTTTAGGTATATAACAATACATCATGTACATGGACCATAATAAATATTAAATAGATATATAAAACTTTTTTTGACAAGCACGAGAAATTTAAGAGTATGACAGGAAACAGGGAAAATAAATAATGAAATAAGGGGAAATATGAAGCACACATCGTACCAAACACGAAACATAGAAAGATAAAACGTCTAAATACGAAAACAAGTTGTTGACCTTCTGCTATTGTCTGTTCTATGGTTGGGTTGCTGTCTCTTTGACACATTTCCCATTTCAATTCTCAATTTTAGGTTAAAAAAAAAAGGAAAATGTTGCACAAAATTAACCCTAAAATTTAAGTTGAACAATCATGACAATACCAACAGCACTTTAAGCAGAAGACACTATAATATGGACTTCACATTGATTAAATGGTGGGAGTAGAGTTTTGGCCTTGGGGGTTTCCGCCTATCTGGTCTGTTCGCCCTGGGTCTGTTTTGGGAGAGGGGGATCAAGTGTACATCATACATGTATGTGGTAGAGCTCCAGATTACGTGTTCAGGGTTCCTTTTATTAGCATAAATTTAAGTGTCCAGGGCACTCCAGGTCCCATTTGAAAAAGATTAGGAAAATCACTGATATATTAAGACTTATGAAATACAAAGAATGTCAGACAATGGAGTTTGTGATAATGAATTATATTAGACATATGATGATATCAATGGTATTTACATGTATATTAAAGAAATTCAACTCCGGTGTAAAGTGTACTTCCCTCTATTCCAAATAATTACAAGATACAGCGCCATATTAGATACATGTACATGTACGAAACATTCAAGTGGACAATGCTTTCTCAGTCTTTATCTATATTGCACACAATAATAATAGCAAATTGGTCTATTCTTAGTCTAAAAAATTAAGACATCTTGCAAGGCTATTTTATTTTAGCTTGGGCCTTCCTGCGAAAAATGAAATAGCTTCATGTAGCCTTGTAAGAGGTTACAATTATATCTGAACATGAACTGCTAAATTACAGACCTAGTCCAAATAATTATGATGTCTGGCAAGGCTATTTAATTTTTTTTCTTGGACGCCTTAAGCTACCTACTGGCCGTCTCAGATAAAAAATAAAAATAGTCTTGCCAGACGTCTTAATTATTTGAACTATTACCAATTACAGACCAACACAAAAATGTTTGTTAGGGATGATGAATTGAAATAATTATTTAAAGGTGGTTTTGATGTAGTCCAAATAATTATGACGTCTTGAAATGCTAGTTTATTTTTTTTTCTTTGACGCCTTACTTTCGATCTTGAAAGGCTATTTTTTTTTCTTTGACGCCTTACTTCGAAAGTAAAAAATATAATAGCCTTTCAACACGTCATATTTATTTGGAGTAGTTTTGATGAAGAATAATTAGCCCCGGCAAATAAGTTTTTTTTATTTGATGTGTCCTGCAGGAATATTTTTTTTACTTTGGACGAATGGCATGATGTAAATAAGTACAATGTATACATAACTGATGGCACATTGGCGGATACAAGGGTTTGACCCCCCCTTTTTTTGGCCGATCAATGCATTTGAATGGGAACCCCCCTTTGTCCTGGGTTGGGAACCCCTCCTTTATAAAATGGCTGGATCCGCCCCTGTGGCATCATGCAATTGAAATACATGTATTTGCCCTTTATAATAGTTAATGCATATTATTATTAAAAAAGCGACAAGAGGCACAGGCACATGTTTTTTTATTTTATTTCTTCATTTTCCTAAATTATCTGACACAAGATGAACGTTCATAATTTGTTTGGACCATAGGATTAACAAACACCTGTGAAAAGAACCCCTGTGTTTCGGTGTCTTTCGTATAAAAATGATAGATACTGGCCATGGTTGAAATTAAATATTGCAACACGTGGTTAAATGTATATCTGATCTATCCGATGCACAAGCCATTCATGCCGTCTGCATAATTTTAGTATATCTCTAGATTATAATCACAGGCACTTGTCTCAGAAAAAAAAATTTCCTATATACCTTAATATAACACAAGGTACTTAACTAATTTTTTTGAAAAATGACCCCCAGTCCCGAATTCCCGTTATTTTTCGATTTCTCGGTTGTCAAACCTACTTAAACTTAATATGCCGTAAATTTAAATTGATTTATCTACACAATGGTATATGACACGACTATCATTGTTGTCGGGATCATTAGTATCAGGTCTCAGAAGTCGGTCAACGGGATTTTTTTTTGCATTCATAAGGACCTAAGTGCTACGGTTCCGCAGCTAACAAGTGCATGGCTGCTTCAATTATCTTCAATTAACAGACTTGCAAACTGCAAGCTTCACGACTACATTGAATTTCCAAATAAGGTAAAAAGTGGGCGGAGCTTAAACTCCGCTTGCGATCTTTCTTTTGATAAATACAGCTTTCACTCAAATTATTTCCATTATTTGGTGTGAAAATACATTATAATATGAAAAAAGACACCATATGAGATATAGTTCATCATTTATGCGATACGCGTAGCTTACCTATTGCTACATTTAGTACTGTGTCTGCAACGTCAAAAGTCGCCCGCCATTAAACATTTTGATCCAGATAGGGGAAATAACTCCTGCACTATTTTTTATTCGGTTTTACGGGAAAATCACCTTAATGTCGCTGCGCTGTTGATGGTTATATTACTCACTGCCATCAGCCTTTGTGCATTTGTTTGTAAAAGTCGTAACAGCATATAATCTCTGACGTCATAAAACGTACTTGGCACCACCTGTGTACTCTTGTTGGCAATTTTTTTCTCTATAGTTTGGGCGTATTTCGAACTCAGGAACATTTGGATGTCGACAGGTAGAATCATAGTTTCTACAAAAGAAAAGAAAAATTATAAACAGAACACCATAGTGGGCAAGTCTAACTTACGGTTGTGAACACACTAAAGTGACTTCAAAAATGTGTGTATGTATGTATGTATGTATGTATGTATGTATGGTTAGGGTTAGGGTTAGGGTAGTATACCTTGGCGAGATTATTGAGGTGCCCTTTTTCACTTCTGCGCATGTCTGCCCTTTTCTGTGACTGCGCATGCGTGAGAAGGGTTAGGGTTAGGGTAAGGGTTAAGGTTAGGGTTATGGTTAGTGTTAGAGTTAGGGTTAAGGGTTAGGGTAAGGGTTAGGGTTAGAGTTAAGGTTAGAGTTAAGGGTAAGGGTAAGAGTTAAGGGTTACATTTACTA